>CAUYPK010088016.1:0-45294 GCA_963574355.1 Loris lydekkerianus | reverse complement strand
AGGGCGGAGCTGCGGGCGGGGTTCACTTGTCCACCAATAGGAGATTGCCAACGGTCTATACGGGGAAAGACTTCTATAGCAGAAGTTACTGCTGGAGGGGTTTTTCCGGAGGCAGCTCTTCATTTGTACGGTCCCCGGCAGTATATATGATTCTTTGATTTATCAAGTCTTTACTGAGGATTTTGTCAAGTTTCAGAAACTGGGCTAGTTTGCTTAGTATCTAACTTTATTAAACATAGGCTACAGCAGATATCTTTGTTGTAACAAAAGTTTTTGCTAACTCTGAGGAAGAAAGTTATAATCATCTGAATGAGACAGGACTATATGGTGCTATTTTTGCATAGCTGCTCTAACTTTAAAAATATTTCTTCTATGGCTTCTTGTAGCCATATTCATGAGTATTCTACCATCTTTAACTGTTGGTCTCTCATAGAAGTCACATGTTCAACATGAAGAGCAGTGAATTGTTGCTGCATCTTATTTTCATGGGAACACTAAAGCGTAAGCACATGCCAGTGCTTGCTTTGGGGCAGGTTTCCCTAGAAAACAGGAGATCAGTGAGATGCTAAATTGCAATTTTATTTGATAGATGGCTGAAAACAAGGCCATGAGTGAAAGCAGCCAAACTCTTAGATGTTATGCTTGTCAAAACAATAACAAAGATTAGTATGCAAGTTCAATTTTTCTTTTCTTTTTGTAGAGACAGAGTCTCACTGTATGGCCCTCGGGTAGAGTGCCATGTTGTAACACGGCTCACAGCAACCTCTAACTCTTGGGCTTACACAATTCTCTTGCCTCAGCCTCCCGAGCAGCTGGGACTACAGGCGCCTGCCACAACCCCCGGCTATTTTTTTTGTTGCAGTTTGGCCGGGGCTGGGTTTGAACCCGCCACCCTCGGCATATGGGGCCGGTGCCCTACTCAGTGAGCCACAGGCACCGCCCAAGTTCAATTTTTCTTACGTATGGATCTCAACATTAATTGAAATGTGCAGCTCACCCACAGCTTTGGGTGTGGTCCATGAACACAGCTGCTGCTCTGTTCTGTAATTACTGTATTTTATTGCATGTATGACGGGGCTTTTCGGTTATCAGCAATGATGTGAATGAGATAGAAGGAAACATGTTGGATATGTGGTAACATGTGTTTTTGGCATCGGTTATTTTGTCCTCATAACTTTTTTTGTTGGAGGCACTTTTAGAGGTAATTTTAATATGCTGAGTTTTTCTATGGGGATTGAGAGCAAAGCTTGGTCTCTGGCCAGTTTATGATATTTATGATAGTTTCTTATCTAGGTGGACGCTATCACCAGTCACTGTGATGTTTTCAGAGGCATCCAAGGCCCACGCTGTCCCACAGACATTGCCCCTGAAGGCAGGTGCACATAATTGCATGCCATGGTAAACCTAGGTGTTGTCCTTGTACCTAAGATCAGTGAAGGGCCTGAGGAGGATTCAGAAAAGGACAAGGCATCGAGTTCACTTTGACAATGCAACATATAACTGCTTTCTTCTCCATCTAACTTTACAGAAACCAGTGTGGTTGGATTTTACTTTTATTCTGGGGATCTAGGGCTGATTCTGTATATTATGGGTATTTGGAGTGAGTTATTGCATTTCCCTTTATTACTACCCCCACCCCCCTTAATATGGCAGTCAGGAAACTGACATTTTCTGAAATAAGACTGGTGAGATGGCTTTCACAAAACTATTTTGGGTTTAACATTAAACTCTTTTCTTCTCTCATATAAGCCTAGAGCTTATAAGAAGATTGTAACTGCCATTTGTGTTTAGTTTTCCAAGTCATAAAGGATGATAAATATCATAGCTGACACTGTGATAATGTTTATTTATGTGGCAAACATTATTCTAAGCACCTAACAGACATTTTTAAAATTTAGTTTTCTCTATAACACTGTGAGGTAAGTATTGTTATTATTCTCATCTTACAGGTAGGAAAACAGAGCAAGAAGTTAGGTAATTGACCTAGTATGAACAGCTAGTAAATAGAGGAGCTAGGATAGAATCTGGGCAATCCACTCTGATCTCTGTAGGTTACCAGACATTTTAGAGGCTGTCTTGCACTGCTTATCAAATCAACAGGCTAAGATTTATGTGCTTTTTAAAAATTTGCTTGTGGTTTCCTTGTCTTTGAAGCTAACATTAATATCGGTTTACTTGCTTGTCATAAATAATACATCCCTGAGAAAAATAATTAGCTAATAAAGACAGATTTTCAGGACAAAAAAGAAGGCTGTATAATACTGACTGTGTAGTAGAGATACTCATGTTCCCTTGAGCCTGCAGAGAACTTGTGGGTCAGGTGATCTAGACTTGCCCTGCGCAAGAATCCCTGAAACAGTGAAACAGCTTCTGGGTGGGCATTACCACTGAGCAGCCATTCCAGTTAAACAACTCCAAGGAAAGGAAAGTGCTTTGAATTAAAAACTTGATATTGGTATTCACTGAGCACATTTTAGAAAAGCAGCCAAAAGCGTTAAACATCAAAATAGTGCTGGAAGAAAAGAATTATTATCTTGAGAGGAATCAGGAACTTTGATGCCAGGTTTACATACATGCTTTCTCAACTTTATTGTAAATAGTTTTTTTTTTAAAGATCACAGCATAGAGCAGGCATGCTGTATGTTTTTTTCTATGCATTAGTTGTTATTCTTTGTGAGGTCTCAGACTTTTCTGTAATAAAAAGAGGAAATTAATATGATAGGAATTTCCTATTCCCATTCTCTAGAGGTCTTTCAGGAGATCCTTAGAGCCATTGTAAAGAAGGCATCAGATTAGAGGTGTTTTTCTCCTGCTAAGGAATCTATTACATTTCAGACTTTTTTTTATCTTAAGAGATACCCATCAGTATTTGTCTTTTTCACCCTTTGTAAAATAGGGGAAACCTCTATTATCTAGTTCAGTTTTCAGCACTTGCTAGAGGATGTCATTGTTGGAACAGCACAGACAGTAATCTGGTCTATGCGTCTCAGTGATTGTCATTATGTCAAAAGCAAATTTGGTGAGGATGAGCTTTAAGGACATACTCTTCCCAGAACCCTGTGTTAATTAGCATGGTTGCTAGGTCTTTTAAGTTTGTGCTTTTTGTGGATATTATTTCATGTAATATTTTCCTTTTTCTTTTTTGAGATATGGTCTTGCTCTGTCCTCTAGGCTGGAGTTCAGCGACACAATCATAGCTAACTGTATCCTTGAACAGGTGCATATCACCAGGCCAGCCAATTTTTTTTTTTCCAGAGACAGGGTCTTACAATGTTGCCCAGGCTGCTCTCAAACTCCTGGCCTCAAGTGATCCTCCTGCCTCAGCCTCCCAAGTGCTGGGATTATGGTAGTGAGCCACCGTGTCCAACACTGCATGTAGTATTTTTCAAAAATTAAAACTAGTTTAATATTGTTCTGCAAATGGACTGTTTCAGTACAGTTTGGTAGCATGTTTTGTTATATGACCTGTCAAGCTTCTGGACCTTTCTGACCTCTCTGTCTTTGAGTCAAGATGAATGTTATCAAACTGAGGCTAATATATTCAGTATATCTTGTCAGGATGAGCATCTTCTCCCTATCCTTTCCCCCCCACCCCACCTTGTTGTTTTAATTTGTTTTGTAAATGAAACGGGCTAGAACAGAATGTATCTTAAAGGGTTGTACATGAAAATACGTATTTTGACTCAGCGCCGGTTGTTCTGTGGTTAGGGCACGGGCCACATGCACCAGGGCTGGTGGGTTTGAACCTGGCCCCGGCCTGCTAAGCAACAGTGACAACTACAACAACAAAAAAATTGCTGGGTGTTGTGGTGGGTGCCTTCAGTGCCAGCTACATGGGAGGCTGGGGCAAGAGAATTGCTTAAGCCCGAGAGTTTGAGGTTGCTGTGAGCTGTAATGCCAAGGCACGCTACTGAGGGCAACATAGACTTTGTCTCAAAAAAAAAAAAAAAAAAAAAAGAAGAAAAAGAAGATATGTCTTTTATTGATTTATACTTATAGTGGGGTACATTATATATAAATGTATGTCCCTCCAGGTATAGTGGCTCATGCCTTTAATCTGAGTACTTTGGGAGGCAAGGCAGGAAGATCTCTTGAGGCCAAGAATTCAAGATCAGTTTGCCCAGTAACCAGACCTCTGCTCTACAAAAAAATAAAATAATTAACCAGGCGTGGTGGTACACACAATTAAGCCCAACTATTTGAGAGGCTGAAGCAGAGGATTGCTTGAGCCCAGGTGTTTGAGGTTGCAGTGAGCTGAGCTGTGATGAAACAGCTGCACTCTACCCCAGGTAGCGGAGTGAGACTTTGTCTTAAAAAAAAGATAAAATACTTTTCTGACTATATTTTGATTAAAAGTTTGAAAATAGTTTTCTAGGTCAGTGCTACTCAATTTGTGGGCCCCAGACTGTTGCCAGCCTGAACTACTTGTTCTTAGTCTGCAGTGAGATAAGTACTAAGATTGAGAATAAGCGTTTAGGATCTTTTGTAGCAATCTCACATAGCCAAAGTTATTAAACTTTTGCTCAGTGAGGTGTCCTATTGAACAGGTGTAGACTAGTTTAAGTGTTGAACTTCCACGGTAAGTCACATATATTGTGAGCTGAGAACTGGTAAGCACTATTTTAGGTCATTTCCTAATATATTAGAGTCAAACAGAGGTGGAGAGAATTTTTATTCTAGTTCTCCTAGGATGAGAAACTGTCCTTTTGGTGAATTAGGAATCATATGTTGCTATTTACTAGAGTTTCAAATCATCTACCTATAACATAGAAAGGGCATTAGCTCCTGTTACCCTGTTGTGGTTAGTACAGCCTAACATGGTTCTTTTATTTATATATGATACAGTAGTATGTTGTCAATGTTAAAACAGGTTTGTCCCTTCCAATGTCTTGTTTTATCATACTTAATAGTACTCATTACCATGTGACATGTCTTGTTTATTTGTTTATAGTCTGCTTCTCCCAAGCAGATATAAGCAGCTCCAAAGGATGCATTTTGTCTGTTTTTTTCATTACTGTTGTTCAGCCTTCCCATAGCAGAGTCTGCTTTATCAGGTGCTCAATAAACATTTGTGAAATTAATCAGTTAATAATTTAGTGAACTAATTATTTTAAGGAAAAAACATAGTACAGATGTTGCCCTTGACCTTAAAGTGGCCCTGAATATGATACATGTTAGTCAAGAATGGTAAGATTCTTGGTAAAATAACTGATGGTAATATAGAAGGCCGTACTAACCATAATGGAGCTAGATTCTAACCATAATAAAAGTATGTTTATAAAAGTATAGGCTGATTAAAAAAGAATTGAATACTGTAAAAAATGCATTACTCAATTGAGTGGGTATACGAGGTCAGTTAAATTTTCAGACTCATCCTAGGAAAAGTGCTACTACACACGTCCTTGTTGAATGTCCCTGTGGTAACCTGTGAAGTACTCCACGTGGGAAGCTGTATACTGATGACAGTGCTTAGTTCACCCTTGAAAGCAATTTTGGAACTCACTCTGGAATGGCCATCAGAGCTGTCATCTTATGAGGTCTGACTATTAATTTTGTGAACTTGTCCCAGGAAAAGTGCTTCGAAGGGTAGACTAGGTTCTGGCATCACTACATAGCTTTCCCAGGGGGGCTACTTTGAAGGTGACTGTAGTGGTTAATGTTTGTTAGTTAATAGAAAGCTAATAATTTATTATTTGAAACCATTACTCTATAGTTCTTTATATACAGAATATAGTTAATATTGTAACTTAGTCTTTGATGATACTCCTAGATGGCAGAGTGGATAGAGCTACAATTAAAGAGACTTGGATTTAAATCCTGTTTCTGCTAGTTTAAATTCTAAAGTAGAATTTAATTTGTGGTCAAATTACTTAGCTTATTTGAATTTCTGTTTCCTGTATTTAAAATGAGAATAATAGTGCTTTCTCGGGAAGAATGAAATAATTTACCGTATATACTCGAGTATAAGCCGAGTTTTTTTGGCACAAAATTTGTGCCGAGTTCGGGTTTTTCGGCACAAATTTTGTGCCGAAAAAACTCGGCTTATACTCGAGTATATATGGTATGTAAGAGGTCAAATGAAATTATTACACTTTGGTAGGTAATAAGTGGTGTTTTCTTGCTCATCTCTAAGTTTTTGTTGTTGTTTTCTCGTGAAATTTATCCTGGAAGATAATTTTGTTATAACAGTAAATTATAAGAAACAGAGAATAATATCCAGAAGTTCAGGGTCAGGTTGTCTACTTAGGGGAAGGTAACATCTATCACCGCGTACTCTGTGCCAAGTATTCTTGTACGTATGTTACATACTTGAGCTCATCCATCCTCAAAACAGTTCTGCAGGGGGAGAGATTACTGTCCTCATTATGTCATGAAAGAAGCTGATGAGTACCTAATTTTTATTGTTGGTCTATTCTACTTAGACTTGCAACCATCATTTAGCTATTTGTCTTAATCCTCAAAGAATTTCTCTATCAATGAAGATAATGATAAGAAAAAGCGTGAATGTGAAAGGCAGAATCTACCTCTTCAGTGGTCTAAGGTTTTCCTAAAAGGAAATGTTCGTAAGGTTATTTTGAGTATGGACACAAGGCACAATATACATAAGAAACTTTTCCCCCTCATAAAAATGGTATTGTGGAACCAAATGTAGAGTAAAAAATAAATTTCCTCCTTCTAAAATCAAGTAGAATACGGTGAAATTTGAATATAGTTTTCAGAAAGGTATGCAGAAGAAATTATAGGATATAGAGAAACACTCTTACTATACACTAGTTTTTTTGATAAATACCGAAGGATAACAGGTTAAGTGTTGAATGTTTGCTGCCATACTGTAGAACATGTAGGCTTTGAACAGGTGAATTTATGTGGAATATCACCCGATCAATTTGGGGTGTGTCTATAGTTCATTTTGTTTTGAACTTTTTTGGGGATGCCATGAGTAAAGTAACGTCTTTGTTAATTTTTATTCTTCCAATACATGATTTGCATGATTTCAGATTCTGGTGACCTTTAGGGACAACCTATACTTGTATGGATCAAGTGCTTTTTCAACAAAACTGCTGGTTTTGGTGAGGGTTAGAAGACAGGGTGTCTTGTAACTGGAAGCCTTTTTAACTTGGGTTGATTCTGTTTGGCATTGTTAGAAAGAAATACCTGAGACTAGGTGATCTATAAAGAAAAGAAATTTATTTGGCTCATGGTTCTAAAGGCTACAAAAGAAGCATTGCATAAACATCCAGCTCTAGTAAGAACTCATTATCTTGGGGAGAGCACCAAGCCGTTCATGAGGAATCTGACACCCCTAACCCAAACAACCTCCCACTAGACCCCACTTTTCAGATCGAACATGAGGTTTGGAGAGGCCAACCACCCAAAGCATATGAAGGTGCGTGGTAGAGGACCTGCCACAGAGAAGAAATGTAAGGTAGCTGCTAATTTTTGTTGTCTGTAGTCCCTCTTTGCTATGTAAGTTTGATTGAATTGCTACTTCACGAAATTTTTCTTTCTTAGAGATTTTCAGGTATTTAAGTATTAACCATATGAACTTCAAAATAACAGACTGGAGGGAGGGGTATTGGTGGGATTACACTGTGATGCATCTTACAAGGGTATATGCGAAACTTAGTAGATGTGGAATGTAAACGTCTTGGCACAGTAACTAAGAAAATGCCAGGAAAGCTGTGTTAACCATTGTGATGAAAATGTGTCATACGGTCTATGAAGCTAGTGTATGATGCCCCATGATCATATCAATGTATGTAGCTATGATTTAATTAAAAAAAAAAAAGAGAATAAAATAAAATAACAGCCTGGGGTGAAGCCTTTCACACACAAGTTACCTAACTTTTATTTTTTTCCCTTCTTCCATCTTTCCATCACTTCTCTGCCTTGGTTTATAACTGGTTGATGAAAATTTCTTCTAAAACCCTAATCATTTTCTTTGGCCATCTGAAAAGGATCATTACAACAAAAACACTCACCCTTCCCTATAATTATATAATATATAATATATTATAATAATAACAGGCAGAGTTCCCAATAATTACCAATTGGTAACTCTGCCTGTTCTGGTGGATATATCAGAGCCACACACTATTTAAAGCCAAGCACAGGAAGCTGCAGATACTCAGATGGCTTTGAGTAAGTCCCTTGCTTCTGTCTTTTTTCTTTTTTTCTCCCACTCTTCAAAAGTCTGTCCAGCTATGGGTTATTTTTTTCTTTGTGAGAAAAAAATGTACTTTATTAGTTTCTGTGAACTAATGAATAGAGAAGAGAGAAAGTGAGACTGTGTGTTTGGGTGCATGTGTTTGTGGTAAGTATAATCTTTTATAAACTAAAAGTTGTTTATAGTATACTAATAACTATCCTGTACTTGTGTTTCTAAGAAATATAAGATAATCTTTACGTATTCTCAGATCATTGAGAAAAAGCCATTGATACATGGCCATAGTGATTCAAATGTTTAAAGTTTTTTTTTTTTTTAAGGACAGTAGATTAGAAGTGCAATAAAGTATGGAGAAACTGTTTAAACAGACATCCTTCTGCACTCTTGAGTGCTCACTTTTTATCCCCCTGGAGTTGCTTTGTTATTGCTAATTGACAACTTTGCAATTAAAGTGATGAATGATGGACCCTAGTGTTTATAGGTCCTAAGGTCAGTGGGTCCAGAGATGGCTGTACTGTGGGAACTTAAGTAAGAGCTCATCTCACAGAAGATGAATCAACCCCCTCCTCTTTTCTATATGATTGTTTATGAGTTAAATATATTAGATGTGGTTGAAGGAGTCACTAGGATATAATGAGTAATTTGAAGAATCATAATTGGTCTAATTCTGTGTCCTAATTCCTCATGCTTAAACACTAATGTGAGCATTCATTGACTATTAAGTAAAAATCACATTCTTTTATAAAGCAATATGAGAAAACACATTAATTAGTGAAAGCTGTAACTTAACTATAACACCATTCTTTGGGTGTTCATAAGATATAATTTTGCTTGATTCTTTTTTATGTAATTGTGATTCCTGATAGAGCTATTGTTTGTTTATGGCATTATTTTTTCCTATATATTATTCTAACCAGTATATCAAAATTTTGATTTCTAACATAATACTTTATAACTTAGAATTCCTTTCAACCGTTCAACTAGAAGTTCTGAAATTGGTTGTAATGCATCAGGAGTCTTTGTTTTGGATACTACTTCTACAAAACTCTCTTAGCTTTCAAATAGATTGTTTTAGCCACACCGATGGCTTTGTTCTTTGAATTTGATGTGCTGAGGATAGTACTGAGCCAAGGCACTCACTGGTGTCTCACCATCATGACTTACTCCTGTACAGTGGCTTCACACTAAGGCGGGAGAACAATGGGCAAATTGTTGAGACCATGGCACTGAGCCATAGCCAGAAATTTGCTGGTTTAAAACTCACATGGTACACAAAAGTGACTTGTGATGATTATGGTAGTTCAAAGGGAGCTCTATTATCCCACTGGGTATTTGCCAAGAGTTGAAGAGGAAAATGTAGGAATAATTTTTTATAATTTTATCTCAGTTTTGAAAGGTGTCTATTTAAACACCCTTTAAAATTGTTTATAGTCCATGCATTGCTAAAGTGAACGGTAACTCAATATTTATCTAAAGAAATGAAAGACAGCTATAACAACTTTAATTTTGAGAAATGGTTTTTTTTATTATATTTATATTTTGTACAAGGGAATATCGGAAATAATTACATTCTAGTTTGGTGAAGGAAATACGTTTTTCCTCCATAAATACTGATTAAATTATGCTCATACATCTTTGGGTATCTTATTAAACATAAAGTCTAAAAAAGCATAGATTGGATAAAAAAAGACAATTCATTTAACAGAAGGGTTTGAGAATTATTAAATATTATAATATCTCTTTTTCTTAATTTTAGCCCCTTAGTGCTGAGTTAAGTAAATGTTTCAGACTTTACAAAGATTTGGTCTTTCTCCCCCCTCTCACCCTGTGACTCATAAAACATACAAAAATAGTGCTTTTTCTTTAGACATTTCTTTAAAATAAATAGCATTTCCCACAGGGGTCCCCCCAACTCCATCTTGAGAAATGTTTCCTAAAAAATGAATTGTTCTTCGAATGAGTATGGGCAACAATTCATAATATTTTCTTCTTTAGACACTTTAAAGCAGGGGTCCTCAAACTATGGCCTGCGGGCCACATGAGGTGGTGTGATTGTATTTGTTCCCGTTTTGTTTTTTTACTTCAAAATAAGATATGTGCAATGTGCATAGGAATTTGTTCATAGTTTTTTTTTTAAACTATAGTCTGGCCCTCCAATGGTCTGAGGGACAGTGAACTGGCCCTCTGTTTAAAAAGTTTGAGGATCCCTGCTTTAAAGGCTCTGAGAAGTTCTGTGTCTAAGATCTATGTAACTTTAACACCTTTTCCTGATATCTTTGATAACAACATTTGTTTTGTTTTGTTTTGTTTTGTTTTTAGAAAGTTTTCCATGAAACATGCTTTGATAAAAGCCTTCTTAGTACCTGTACATTGTAAAAAATAATGTACACAAAAGAAAAAAAAATGCCTAGAGAACTCCTAAAATATTGGTGTTTCCGTTCTTGTTTTCTTTGCACCAGTCATCATACATATGCTATTTTATTTCTTTTTCTACTTGATGTCATGCAATGTAGAATTCATTCCAAGAATGATTTTAATAGTTGTATGGTCTTTCACCATGTGGTTATATTACAATTAATCATCTCCTCATTATTGTATATATAATGGGTTGTTTTCCAATTTTGCAGTATTATAAATTACACTAGAGTGAACAAATATATATAAAGTCTTTTTCATATTTCAGATTATTTCTTTATAATAATCCCCAGAAGTTGATCATTATATCAAAGGGCATTAGCTTTCTTTAAGGCTTTAAAAAAACAAATGCTGAAGTATTTTCCAGAAGAGTTGTAGTAATATATAGCTCTTTCAGCAACATATGTAAGTTTTCTCACAAGCATTATATGTTAACATTTTTTAAAAAATCTTTTCAGGCTAGCACAGCAGGTGCAGGGCGAGGGTGGGCGCAGCCTTGATGGGGGATGCCCTGAGCCTGCAGAAGGTGGCAGTGGGGGTCAGTAGCAGGCAGGCTGATTCCTGGGTGTGCTCCCTGGGCAAGGGCCAACTCTCCTTGGGCAAAAGCCTACTCCAGTGTGTCCTGCCCCAGACGCTGCTCGTCAATGAGGAGAACGAAGGGTTCTGTGGAGGCACCATCCTCAGCGAGTTCCACATGCTCACTGCTGCCCACTGCCTGCACCAGGCTAAGAGGTTCACCGTGAGTGTGGGGGACCGAAAAAAAAAAAAAAATCTTTTCACAGTTGTAAAGGTGGTGTTTCTTTTTATTTTGTTCTTTGAGGTTTTTAAAAATGAGTATCTTTGTTACTGCTCTGTTTTATAGATTTCATTTGTCATGCATTCTAAATTCCCTGAATCACAAGTTTGTACCATAACAATATGGAATTATATGTAAATATAAGATTTTTGTAGCTTTCTAATCTTTTAAAATACAGTACATTTTAATTTTTATGCACATGTGCTGTGTATTAAAATGTTTTTCCAAATTATTTTTGATGTGGACAAATTGACTTCTGTTTACTCTATAAAGTAAAATCACAAACTTAAAGGGAAGGCCATTTTTGTAGAAGGGTTCAAAATTAATGTGGCTAAAATTTTAGCGTCTGTGAATAAATAGAAGTTCCTCAGTTGGCATGCAATAAAGTAACTCTAAGTGACTCATTTGGTGGTTATTTAAATATTTAAACCAAGACACTAATTGTTATTGTAGCTAAGGTTAACTATTTTGTTTGACATTTAATTATAAGCCAGTCTGGTTTTGTTTTCCTGCAAAAAATGTTGGCATTTTTAATTTTTATTTTCATTTTTTAAGGCTCGCCAAGTTAGCAGTGGTAGTGGAGAAGGAACAGGAATCTGTAACTGGTTGTGATCAATTAGTTGTGAACAGCACTGCACTCGGATCAGCTAATGTTTTTGTTTTTAATATGTAATGAACTCAGTGTAGTATTTTGAGGGCATTGTTGATTCTCTTTCACCTGACTGCCGTATTTTGCAATGTATAATGTGCACCCACACTTTGGGCCTGAACTTGGAGGAACATCCCCCTCAAGAAAGCGACTGGCTCTTGGCTGGGAGATACACGTCTGGGGAAGGCTGATGCTCTGCTGGTCAATGTGCAGGTCACACTGCCTCCCTGAGGCTGCTCATTCTGTGAAGGCTTTCCCTTTCCTCTCTCTCTCAGGAGTCCTTCCTCCCTACCATGGTAGGAGCTGTGGCTGAGATGGCCACACAGGTGGCTAGGGCAGCGGGGAATGAGAGCAGAGGTCTGGGTCCCCTCCAGGCAGCTGGGCCTTGGCCCTTTCTTTGCCCTTAGCTCTCACCATCTCCTCCCCTGATCACAGCTTTCGGTAGAGGTCATTTCAGCCTGCTCCCACTGGATGCCAGATCCTCCATGACTGGAACCCCATGTGTCTGGGGGTGTCCAGCTTGGAGGGTGAGGTGACCCTAAGAGGTCCACTGGGCTCCCCAGTTCCTGGCTGTACTACCCATTTATGATACACACCCTTATTTTCCCTTAAAACTTGCCATTGTACACAGTAAAATATAGTACTTGTTGATGTCCCTGCACTTACAGAACTTTATCAGAAGGCGAGCAGGATAGGCATTCCAATTTCAGATTTAGAAATTCTTTTGTGAATATAAAGTTTCAAGCAATATTTTTATAGAGCATTCAATAAATAATGTTAGGAATCATTATTTTATGTTTTCTCAACAAAAAGAGGTTAAGTTCCATAGTTAATGAAAACGAACCATTCTGGAGGCATTTGTTATTGTTGCTAACACTCTTAAAATAAGAGCTAACACCTGTAAAAAAATTAAGGGATTTGTTTTTATAAGCATAGGATATATGCATTTTATTTTAAGTTTGGAAACATAATGGGTATTAAACATCATGTTCTTTTTTACAAATTGTTCTTATGTTGCTGTTGAGTGCTCCAGGTACCTTGATGTGTCCAGGTGAAAAAGAATACCATCCTCTCTGTTTTGACAAACTTCCAGTATTTCTTGGGTGATTTTAATAAGTAGATCCTTTGTGATTACATCTTATTGTGAAATTTCAGTGAAAGGAAGATTCCACTGTTCTGTACTTGAACTTGACTTCTTTGCTTGTTATGATAACCCTAGAAGCTAAAAGAGAAATTGTCTATTTGAGAGTACACATGGAAACATTACGCGACTGTACAGAGTGCAGTCTGTGTTGCAATAACCAAATGTCAGCATCCATCGTGGCTTCTCACCTGCCATAGCTAGCTAAATTAGTGATGATTGGAAAATCCGGTTGCTGCTAGAAATGTGATCAGGTTATGCTCTTCGCTACCCAATACCTTATGCTAGTATCTCCTGATTATGATCTGTTATCTTTATAAATAAAATGATCTCATGGTTTGTAGCTTACAATTATTATCGCTTGGTGTTTACTATGCTTACATTTCTTGAATTCTGCACTCTTATGTCTTATCTTCAGGCTGGTGGGGTATGAGAGGAGTCAGATTGCTTCTGGTATGATGAACACAGCTTGTGTTTTAACTTCAGGTAGATAGCCTTTAAAGCATTAGAAACTTTCCCAGATAATTTAGTTACTTGATTACAGCCATTGTATTTTTATATATAAGAACTATGGGCTTCAGCTCCATTCCAAGCAGTGTACTTACTCTACCTTTGAAGATCTTTATGTGAAAAATGAGGATAATAATAGTTTGTACTTTTGGTTATTGTTATGGTTTTATGAGATAATTGCTCTAAATCAATGATTTGTTACTGTTGAGCCCATGCTAACCAAAGTCATGGTAATAACACAGTACAAAAGAGCATATATTAAAAATAAAAATTAGGTTGGGCATAGTGGCTAATGCCTATAATCCTAGCATTCTGGGAGGCCAAGGCTGGTGGTTTACCTCAGCTCAGGAGTTCAAGACCAGCCTGAGTGAAATGAGACCCTGTCACTACTAAAAATGGAAAAACTAGTCAGGTAGTATGGTGGGTGCCTATAGTTAGTCCCAGCTACTCAAGAGGCTAAGGCAAGAGGATCCCTGAGTCCTGAGAGTTTGAGGTTGTTATGAGCTATGACACCAAGGCACTCAAGCCCACAGCTTCTGAGAGAGACTCTATCTCAAAAGAAAAAAATAAATAAATAAAATAAAAATTAATTTTAATCTGAAAATAGTTATGTTGTACACATGGATTTTTGTCTTTTTCTTGTTTTCTCTCTTCTGCACTCATTACTGATAACCTATTACATACCGGGCATTGGGTTGAAATACAGACACTTGAGATATGGTCATTGCCTCTACTGAACTTACAGCCTAGGAAGAACCTACAGCTTAGTTTTAGCATAACCAAATACATTAACTTGCATAAGCATTTAAGAATATAAATGCAGGGCGGCGCCTGTGGCTTAGTGAGTAGGGCACCAGCCCCATATGCCGAGGGTGGCGGGTTCAAACCCAGCCCCAGCCAAACTGCAACCAAAAAATAGCTGGGCGTTGTGGCGGGTGCCAGTAGTCCCAACTATTCTGGAGGCTGAGGCAAGAGAATCGCTTAAGCCCAGGAGCTGGAGGTTGCTGTGAGCTGTGTGATGCCACGGCACTCTATCAAAGGGCCATAAAGTTAGACTCTGTCTCTATTTAAAAAAAAAAAATTATTTATATATATATACACACACACACACACAAAAAAAATGAATACTCATTTCATTAGCCCAATTCAACAAGAACTTACTCAGTATCTTCACAAAGAGACCGAATATCCTATGGATGTATTCATGGATATTAGGAGAAAAAGGCTGATACTATTGGAGATAGAGATTCAGAGTAGATGGCTGAGAACCACTTTAGGATCAAAGTCATGTTTATTATACTTCTGTCCTTTTAGATGGGAAATAGCCTTATTTATTTATTTTTTGAGACAGAGTCTCAACCTGTCGTCCTGAGTAGAGTGCTGTGGCGTCACAGATCACAGCAACCTCAAACTCTTGGGCTTAAGTGATTCTGTTGCCTCAGCCTCCCAAGTAGCTGGGACTATAGGTGTCTGCCACAATGCCTAGCTAGGGAAATAGCCTGAATTTAAAGATTAAACATGGTACAATCATAAAGAGGATAGGTGTTTATTTTCCTCAATTGTATTGATAGAGAACTAGAGACTGCTCATGAATTCCTAGGGTGTAAGAATATTGTATTTACCAGAGTTTCAATTATACGAACTAATTAGAAGATTGTGAATAGTTAAAACTATTAATTATTAAACTATAAATCGTGATACTTTAGTATATTAAGGTATGTGATAGTGAAAATTCCATCAAGAAGAAGTTTGCAAGTTTGTAATAATTTATGTATTTTTTTCTCCTTTCTCTCTCCCCACCCCCCCACCTCCCCTTCCCAGGGCATCTGTTACACCTAAGCCTGAGCCAGTTTCTGTTCAAAAGGTGAGTTTCTAATCTGGCATCACTGAAGTACCATTTGATCAGGCCATTTCTGAGCCATTGTAACTTCCATTTCTGTCTCAGGCCATACTGGCATTTAGTTTGTAGTCTCAATACAATTTTCCTCATTGTCTTTTTCCTTAAAAGTGAGGAGGAAAGTGGAAATGATTACATACAGAATTACCGTTTGTAATTACACCTATGTCATAAGACATTTTTTACTAAAGCCACACGTTATCAGTATCTTATGCTCAAATTTCTTCAGTTCTCTACACTTTTAATTTACTGATCTTTAATCATTTACTTTTTGAAGAGAATAAATAAGTAGTTATCAAAAATGGATAACTTCAGTAAGTCTTTAGTAACATTTTATTAATAGTAAGTATTTAATACATTTCACAGTATTCTTGGATTAGGTTATTGGCAAGTACCAAAACTCTTCTCTCTCACACATTCTCAAATTGTCTCAAACCATTATTCATATGTATCTGGTTTATGCTTTTTGGGGTTTTTCTCCCTAATATTATTTGTGCCTATTTATTTGAAGTACTCATCATATAGATTGAGCATCCATACTTTGAAAATCCAAAATCTGAAGAGCTCTGGTCAGAAACTTTCTGAGCACTAATGTGATGCTCAAAGGCAGTGCTCACTGGAGCTTTTCAGATCTTGGATTTTTGGATTTAGGGACGTTCATGTATTCTTGCAAATATTCCAAAATCTGAAATGTTCAAAATCTGAAACATTTTTGGTCTGAAGCTATTTGTGTAAGGGATACTCAGCTTGTACTGATTTGCTTAAGCATTAAACTCCTTATTTTTCTTTGTTTTCTTTTTTTATAAGATTTAGATGACCTTTTGTTTCTTAAAATTAAACACAACAGAGCCACCATTGTATATATTTTTAAAAATTTGATTGTTTTTCTTTTAGTAAGATAGGGTGCTAAATAGAGATTCTTGAATGTAATAAAAGCTTAATCTGATTTTTTAAAAGACTATGGTTTAGAGTCAGGATTTACAAACACAAATTCTGGTAATTTGGGGGAAGGAATTGACCTTTCTTACTAGTTATTTTTTCTTTGGCTACTTGCAATGAGAAAATATCAAAGAACAATTTTCCCCCTTATGTAACTGTTAAATATTTATTTTGGAAAAGGAGAAGAATTTTATTCTATCTTTGAATCATATCTTAAAACAGTCAGAGAGAAACAAAGGTGGATTACAGGAAAGAGAAAGGGTAGATTTTGTTTCGTTCATTTGTTTGCATTGTTAATTTTTCCAGATTCCCTGTTCAAGATAATTACAATGTGCACATTTCTGAGTTACATGAAAATTATCTTATTTTCCCCCACCCCTTTAATTAAAGAGTTAGAAGTGTGCTGCTGTTTCTGCATAAACTGAATAATTCCACTTTGGAGAGAAACAAAACCTGTTTGTAAGATGGAATTATTGAGGTTCTATTTATTTTAACATAAATGTTTCCCTTAGCAATTTTTTTTTTATTGTGGAATATTTTAAAATTTTTCTTTCAGAATATGTCTAAATTGACATATAGCCTTTATTTAGGCTTTCTGATAGTTTTCCTACTCAATTTCCTACGCATTTCAAAACTCCTTTCATTTTTATAAAAACAGACTCACCCTCAGTGTGTGCATCTGTGTTGTGCATGTTGGGGTTAGTTAGCGTGCATGTGCTGCTGTATCAACTCATTGTTTTTTTTTCTGGAAATGTGATGTTTGAGTTGCTAACACAATTGTGTTTGTCTTTTTAAAAATCAGCTGTGTGTTCTTTTCAGTGAAATATATTTTGCATGTGTTTGGCGTGTTTTTGTGTATGTTTATTTTTATTTTACATAGGGAGAACCTAAAGAAGTAGTTAAACCTGTGCCCATTACATCTCCTGCTGTGTCCAAAGTCACTTCCACAACCAACATGGCCTACAATAAGGCACCACGGCCTTTTGGTTCTGTGTCTTCACCAAAAGTCACATCCATCCCGTCACCATCGTCCGCCTTCACCCCAGCCCATGCGACCACTTCATCACATGCTTCCCTTCCACCTGTGGCTGCCGTCACTCCTCCCCCATTCGCTGCATCTGGACTGCATGCTAATGCCAATCCTAGTGCTGACCAGTGTTCACCTGCACTGAGCGCTGGTAAAACTGCAGTTAATGTCCCACGGCAGCCCACAGTCACCAGCGTGTGTTCCGAGACTGCTCAGGAGCTAGCGGAGGGACAGAGAAGAGGATCCCAGGGTGACAGTAAACAGCAAAATGGGTAGGTGGCTAAGGGTGCTCTCTGCTCTTATCAAAACTCTTTTTTTTGGGTAACTTCTAGGAAACACTTAATCTCTACCCTCTACTCCCTCACCCCCATCAGATGTTTTTGAAAGAAGGGAGATGAAATTTTACTTGCTTTATTAACATGTGGCCTGTGTAGTATATATGTATCGCACTTTCTGTGAAGGAATTATAGGTTAATCAAAACCTAATTATGTATTTGGACATGTTGTGAACCACGTAGCACACTTTGTAACTCTTTTTTCTTCAAGTCCTGGCACAACAGTGAGCAGCTGGCACGTATAATGCAAGGCCATTCTTGAATCTTTCTTCCTCAATGTTTCCATGTTTTCATCCTCTTATTGGCCACCGAAAGTTTAAACAGAGTGATTACAGTTGTTGTCACCTACGCTTCTCCCAAGGAAATGAATTTATAAGAGGCTTTCTTTCCTAGGAAATACTCTTGATTCATGTCTACATTGGAACGTCAGCTTAGAGCAGATGCTAACAACATTCTTTTCAGATAGCCTTAGGTTAGCATTTAATCTTTAAAAGCAAACAGTAATGAAACAACAATGGATGCCTTAGAAAGCATCAGAAGTAATACAGAGAATATTTTCATTTCAAAGATTTTTCTAAAATGAGTGAATTTAGGCCAGTGGGCATTAAATATATGTTAACAGAAGTTTTTGAAGCTTTATTGCTAATAGAGGGCACATTAAAAAAAATTGATTGGATTTATTATGTTATTTGAACCACACATGTTTATATGACTATGTACCTATTTTTCAGCAACCTTCATTTATAGGAGGTCATTTTATCCCTTTTGGAATTCAGTGATAATACTTTAAGTCAAATCATTGAAGTAAAGGCATTTTGATAAGATTTATTTTGACACAAGTGTACTTTAAAAGGAAACCAAAGAGAAATGGTGTGCACGCTTGATGGTTTTTACCAAGGCCAGTTCCCAGGAAAATATAATTAAAATAATTGTGTGGATGGGTGCTTTCTATGAGATAATCCCTTCCGAATGTTCATTCACATAGCGAAGAGACTGTGCTTTCCTTAGTGCTGCTGCCATAGCAACATTGGGTCTTTGAAGGAAAAGATGGCAGGGTTCCAGGCTGCTGCTGAGAGAAAGGGAGCAGGAGCTGTGCAAGAACAGCTCCCAGGCCCTACAGATGGTCTTGTGGTTGTGGATGGCTTTTAAAGTTTGGATGTTTATATCACGGAAAACTAGCGTCCTTCAGAGAATGTTATTTTTTCCTTCATGTGAGGAAGAGAAACAGCAGGGAGTGTTAAGGTGTGTTTGGTTGTATTTTTTTTTTCTTTTTTTTTTTTAGATGTCTACTTTAAGGCAGCAGATTTTAGAGTAATCAAAGTACCCCAAAAAGAAAGATGGTGTCTTTTGAATGTTAGCCATATGGAACACTAAGACAGAGGTTTACTATGTTTATTAAATTCTGAAATCAGTAGAAAAAGTTAGTGAAGGAAGTGTCTTAACTAAAGTCTTTTCTCCTAATGTGTCTTGGAAGTTTACAAAAAAGTTTTCTTAATGGAAAATTGTAGAGGCAGAAGCAATTCAGGTTATGGAAAAGTACTGAATTTAAAACATCTAAAAACACCAAGCTTAAATTTTGCGTTTTATAAGCTCAACATTGATAAAACTTGAAATGATGTGAAGGTTGTTATTTTCAAACTGAAACTAGGCGGTCATATACCGTATATACTCAAGTATAAGCTGAGATTTTTCGGCACAAAATGTTTGCCGAGTTCGGGTTTTTCGGCACAAATTTTGTGCCGGAAAAAAAACTCGGCTTATACTCGAGTATATAGGTAGTTTAGGCCCGTTATGGCGGCTTCTTAATCAATTGACAAGTGTTTTATTAAACACATACCTGCTGTTCAGCACTGTGCAGAATTCAGGAGAAAAGGGATTATTACTGCATGATTAACAAAGTGAGTTACCACTTTGCGGTTACAAACTGGTTAAAGTTAAAAATAACTGATTTCTAGTGTTGTCCAGGTGTTAGGACAAGAAAAACCTGTTTACTCTGGAAATAAAGTATGGTATCTATGAAATTCTAAGCAAATATGCAGTGCCTTTTTTCTCACTAGTAAACAAAAACAAATCACACCTTGCTAGTCATTGGTGTGTCATTTTGAAGAATACCTGTTTTGTGATAGAGATGAATGCATTTTCTGCATCAAATGTCAAAACGGCTTTTTTGAAATCTAAGTTGAACTTTTTACTTTTTTATTTCTTAGAGTTTTATAATATATTGTTACAGAGCATTTGTAGTAAAACTTTTAAAGTTGTTGCTTTTTATTAACTACTTTTTATTTTTTAAAATAATACATACCAGTGACTTTTAAAATAATACATACTAGTGACTTTTAAGAGTTCAGTGAGAGATGTATGTAAAGTTAAATGCTTATCTTTTTCTTCAAAGCACCAGGAAGACTTAGTTTTTAAGTGATTTAAATGGCTAGCTAATCTGCCAAGTTGATAGACATCTGGGCCAAATTTGTACAGGGTTAATAAACACAATATATAAATAAGTCCTTATTAAATAACTAATTACTTTTTAAATGGTTAGTTATTCATCCTCGTAGAATGAAATATGTAGACTGTGTTTATAGTTTTAGAGTATTTCCCAGTAATAATATGTAAGTATTCCTGTTCCTTTTTATAAATGATTAAGACACTGTAAGAAATTTTGCAAGGCTGTGTCTCATCAAAAAAATTTTTTTTAAACCTTTCTTTTTTATATTCAAATTATTGGTCATGGTTGGCTGTTTTCATTACTGCTCTGCTTGCTTTACTAAGCGGAAAATGGAGCTTTATACGTCAAACTGTAAGGAAAGGTGTTTTCATCAAGTAGTGTCTTTTCCCTTTCTGTGTATCCTTGCATTGTAACGTGCCACTGCTTTTCAAGAGGTAAGTCTTTTAGTATCCTATATTAATTTCAGTTTCACTGGACTGCAATTTCTTCTAACAGTTCCTGTGTGATATTTTGAAGAACTTGGCCTTGAAAGATAGAAAAATAATGACATGGCAGTAATATTTTAAAATGCTTTTCTCTTTGCAGAAAACAAAAGTGACAAAGTTAGTATCCACATTACTGGAGAGGAAATATGGTGATTTATATATGAGTAATCAGCATGAATGCCTGATGTTTTTTTTTTGCAAAATTAAATTACATTTTGCAAAAGAGCTATAATTTAGAATAGCCACATTTAATTGTTTTTAGTAAGTTTGGTTTGCATTGCTATGTTGTGGTGAATTGCTTTATAGTAGTAAATAGTCGTCTTTAACTTATGTTATAAAATAAAATATATGTGGGCTTTGCTGTGTAATGGTTTAAAAGGAGCTGTGCTTGGGGGCTGTAATTTGTATCAACTGAAGACTGTAAGAAGACAAAGAGGTAGAAGAGAAAGCATAAACATTCATACCACAAAGGAATAAATAACACGTAAAGAACTGAGTTGATGTCCAAGTTAAAATCAAAAGTCAATGTTTCCTGGGTAAAGTCTCTAAGAACCTTCATGGTTTCTCTAGAGAGTTTTAATTCAGATAACATTGCTGTCAGGTTCAAACCTTTGTGCATATAGTTGTGTGTTAGGTGGATAATAAAAAGTCTATACGCCTTTGAAATTAGTTAAGAGAAATAATTATCAACTTAGTAAACGTTGCAGTTGGTGTAGACATTGGAAATTACTGTAGTATGACTTTCAGTCCTTGTTTTGTGTTTTTGTGTTCCGCTAATACTGACACTAAACTGCCTGCTGATTACTAGCTTTAAAAATAGGTAAAAATCACATTAGAGAAGAACTTAGTTATTTTGTATTAACTTATGATTATGAACATGTGCTAAAGTGTCTTACGTATCTCACTATAGAGTAGAATTAGAAATACTGAGTATCTCTATCTTGGGACATACCTGAGAGAGTTAACTATTGAATTATATTACATGTCAATGTCATTCCAATTCTATTCCACAGTGGTCTTAGGTTGAATAGTTTTGTTTTATATATATATATATATATGAATATTGCATACTAATGTATTAGTATAACATCCCTAAACCTTAATTATCTGTATGTAAAAATTTAACTACAAACAGATAAATAATAATTAATTATCTGTTTGTAGTTAAATTTTTACATACAGAGACTTTGACTAATAACTAGATTCCAGTACAGAAAACAGTTTGACTTATAAAGGGGAAAAATGGAATTTGGAAAAACAAGATTAAATATTGACTTTTTAAAAAAAAATTCAGGATCAAGGCTCAGCGCCTGTAGTTCAATGAGTAGGGCGCCAGCCACATACATCGAAGCTGGCGGGGTTGAGCCTGGCACAGGCCTGCTAAACAACAATGACAACTGCAACAACAACAACAAAAGCCGAGTGTTGTGGTAGGTGCCTGTAGTCCCAGCTACTCAGGAGGCTGAAGCAAGAGGATCGCTTAACCCCAAGAGTTTGAGGTTTCTGTGAGCAGTGACGCCATGGCATTCTATTGAGGGCGGGGAGACATAGTGAGACTCTGTCTCAAAAAAAAAAAAGATCAAGAGCCTTTAATCTGTTAGATTTCACTGTGTGTTGCAGCAGATGTTTCTATTAAATTAGATGTTTCTAATTTAATTCTTAAATTCTGACTGCTGAAAGATTGCACAATATTCTCAAGTTGTGCATTTTGTAAGTAATAAAGCTAAGAATCGAGGCTAGGTCTTTGGAAGCCAAATTTTTGATATGCCTTTTTCTGCATCACCTGCTCGTTGTGACTTGGGTTTATTTCTGTGATTGAATTAGTGTTTTTTCTTAATAATTATAAAGTTGAATTGAAGCCATAGGAGTGAACTGATGTGCGTATACTAGAGTTGGGTTTGATACTACTATTTTTGAGTAGTTGGGGCATCCATCTCAAACATAATAAATTTGTGTTTGTATACTTTTCAAAATGCCTTCATATATGTTAATCATAATTCCTTACAAGGAATCTGAATGACAAAGACATTGTAATTCATTTAATTATTGAGGGAAATGAGGCTTTTGTAGATTATAGGTTGTCCCCGGCACAGGGGAAGTGGGCAGCCCAGCAAGGATGAGAAGCCAGGTCATCTGAAATGTAGAAATATTTGTTTGATATAATCCAATTGACATATTTAGGTTGAAATCTATCAACTCTCCACTTACTGCCCATCACCAAACCTTAAAACACTCCCCCACTTCATGTTGACATAAAACATTTTTCCTAAATGTTAAAATGTTTAAATGTGCCTTCAAAATTCTACCCTGTTCGGAAGTTTATTTTACAAAACTCTTTCCCTGCTGCTTAATATAGCAATGCAGAGGAGAGACTGCTTTGTATTGTGGCTACAGAAGAGTGAATACAGGCAAACTATTAAAATCAATTAATTTCTACCTCCCACCCGCACTCAGTGAAACCCAATCTTCTGTTGAGTTTGTGAAACTGACTTTGACGTGTGGAAATACACCTATACTGACCAATCTTAGCATTAAAATAGTCTAATAGGCAGTTTTTCTCACGTTGTTTATAATGAATTATTACTTTGGCTAAACATCATTGCATAATTCAAGAACACTATAATGTGTTCTTTTTGACAAACTATACAGTTTATGCTTTAATCTTCTCTATCCACAATGGCATATGAATGCTTTTCTCCTTGCAGTTTTTGGCCCGGGCTGTGTTTGAACCCACCACCTCCAGTATATGGGGCCTCTGCCCTACTCCTTTGAGCCACAGGCGCCACCCGAATATGAATGCCGTTTTTAATGATTTTGCACTTAATAGATTATGTGAATGAACTGTTTTGAGATTCGTTCTTTTTAGGTATTTTAACTTAGTTCCTTTACTGTATCATATCAGACATGCCTTTCTGGGCAATAATTATGATTATTGCACTGATAATACAGAATTATGGAATTACTAAAAATCACTTTTAAAGTTACTGGGACTTGACTGTGGATGTGGGTAGTGGTAATGAGGGACAGAGGAGAGAATGAAAATTGTACTGTGCTTCCTACATTTTCATCATACTCACTACATTTTAAGAAATAAAAATTTCCCCCAAATGTATCATTCTTTTATAATATATGATTCAGGATAAGCTCTGTGAGGAAATTATATCTGCTATTGATATATCCTCTTGTCATGTGACAGTGAAAGATTGTCTCTTATTCTAACTTTAAAAGTGATTGTAAAGTGATGTTTCCACATGTTACGTCTAATTACACTCTTCCTTTGGTTAGGACCATAATAAGAATTGGGTTCTTGTTAAAATGAATTTATAAAACTGGACATTTTTTAATGGATGGACAATGATAGTGGATCTTTCTCTTTTAGTATTCAGTAACTTGAGACTTGAACTAGCATTAGTACATGAAATAGTTTTCAGCCTTTTGCGGGAAAAGCCGGTACAACTCCCAGCCTTGATAATAACAGTGCAGCAGAATTTCCACTAACACATGTTCGTTTTGTCTATGTTTACATGTTTATTTGAAAGCATGTTGTTTGTGTAACATCTTCACTTGAATTCACTGTTTTGAATTTTGTTACTTCATTTTTATTTCTCCTTTTTTCTTTTGGTCTCACCTTTGTCTGTTTTTCATCATCCTGGAAACATCAATGTCTTCTATTCTGTCACATCTTTCTGTGTGTGTATTATTCCTCCTCAGTAACCCTGGCACTGTGTAAGTACTTAATCAATGGTTCATTTTGTAATTTTCATCATCTCTCTGTAACTTGCCATGGTGCTTTGTACTTAATACCCCAGTACATTTTTCTAGTATCTTCTTGCTAGAAGAATTTTCAAAAATGTTAAGTAGGGGATAAGAAACATGTTTCTTTTTATGCTAAAGGACTTCATATAAATCAGTGGGTGTTTGCAGAGTGCCCATCCTTCCGCAGTAGAAAAACTAAGTAAATCAACCTTCAGGGGGATAGAGGAGTTTCATGCCCCCGTGCTGGAGTTAGAGATGAAGTGCAGCTTAGGAATTTTTCTAAATGTGAATGTCTATCTTTTGAAATGAATTACTTGCTCTTGAAGTTAAGTTTATATTGCATCCCAAATATGTTTTGAAAATTAAAAATCATCAAAATTATTCTTTTTTTTCCCCCCATCAAAATTATTCTTTTTTAGTCCTAGTCATCTGAGAATAGAATTTCAGAGCCAGGAAGAAAGCACTAACTCAAGACCCTAAGCTGTGTGGCAAATTACATAAAGAGGCTGAGGTGTACCATACTTTTTTGCAAATGTGTCATGACTAAAAATGCTACATAAGTGGTATCATTTTATTATTTTTAATGTCTTACCTTGACATCATCATTTTGTTTTTATTAGCTAAAGTGTTTATAAAGGATAAAATAGTCTTATACTTGAAATTGGCACCATTTAAGAGTAAAACTACTCTCAGTAATTGTAGAAAAATTTAAAACTGTGATAAGTTTAGTGGGTAAATATAAAGTTTTTTGAGTACTTGCATAAGATAAAGAGTTGTCAGTTTTATATCTGCCAAAGGCAATGTGTTTATAAAGTGTATGCCTATTTACCAATTAAAAAAATTTTTTTTCCATTTTAGAAAGGACTAGGTTTTGTTGAATATTAGTGGAAATTCGTTTAGACATTTCACTTGTGCAATTATAAGATATTGCCATTAATCAAAATGTCTTACTAATTTGTGCATACTATTATTGCTCTGCTCTTGTATTTATACAGATGATGATCTAAAGTCTTAGACTATGCATTGCAGTTGGTTTTCTAGTAATCATAAAAGCATACATTATTATGATCATTACTGCATGTTAGGTTATGTAGAAAGCACTTCACATATGTTATCTATCTTATTTATTCTTGCGAACCATACTTTAATATGCAATTCTTATTTCTCAAGTGAAGATGGAGACTTTAGAAGTTAAGTGACTCAGATAAAACACACACTGAGTCTGACTTTAAAGTCAGTGTTGTTAACTTTATCATAATTTTCTTCATTGGGTAGAAACTCTTCCAGTGTACTGAGATAGTGTAACTATTAGAATGACAGCAGTACATGGCATGCTGATAGCACTATGATTTTCTAGCATTGAGTTAAACCTAGTATGTGTTGCCACCCACATTTGACCACAATTTAGAGCACTTTGTTTACTCAGATCTTGTGCCAGTAGTCTGCTAGTCTAGACTCATGTTCCTTTTTCTTTTCTGAAATTAAACTAATGGCCTCCAGAAGTTTGTATTTGTACTATTCGAGAGGAGAGAACAGGGAACTATTTATTATATTCAGTATGTCCTAAAGTATTAAAGTAATACATGTTGTATATTCCTTAATATTTTCCTTCATATTTAACAAAATGAATGTTCTTACCAAAATCAAAGTGCCTGAACTATGTAGTTGGCAAATTTCTTTCACATGTATTATTTCCTTTAATCCCCAGGACAGTGCTACTTTGTATGTGATATTCTTTCCTTATAAGTAAAAACAACTGAGGCTCAGCTCAGTTAGATTGAGTTATTCAAAGTCACACATCTGAAAAGTCCTAGAGCCAAGATTTAAATCCTGGTCTTTTTGTACATATTTCATCAGTTTCCATCATACCACAGTTCTGCACTGCAACACTGCTGCACTGCAGCTTTATTTAGGATAAGGGATGTCAATACAGATGAGTGAGAAAACTATAGGAAATAACCTATAGTTTTGGACCCTTTTCAGTCAGTAGCCTCTACCAGCCATTTTTGGTTCCTGGACTGAGTAAAGATATGACTATTTAATTCTGCGAAAGTAAATACATTCCACCAGTATATTGATATTTAACTGTGGTCATGAATATATTCCCTGTCTGTTTTGTATGGCGTACAATGAACAATAAAAGTAATTTCAAATTATTTGATTTGGATTACTGTGGACTTTTCACTTTTTAGTTATTTCTTTCCTTTTTCTTATCTTTTTTCTTTCTTTTTTCTTCATGTTGGAAATCTTCCTTCTGCTGCCTTCTTCTTTCAATTAAAAGGAAAATCCCACCTAAACGGTAATTCATCTGTTGAATACATTCTTGCTGCATTATTTTATATTAACAAGTGCACTTCTTTTACTAATAAAAAAAACCTAGTTTATTTTGGAAGGTTGCTTTTTAAAAAAATTGAGGCTGAATATATTTGCAAAAGCAAACTATATAAACGAAGATTTCATGTACACATTGAAATTAATTCTGTAGAGGCTATTTTATCCCCTTAATATAATTTTACAGTTTTTAATTCTCTTTCCCCCCCCCTTCTTAACCCTAGTCCACCAAGAAAGCACATTGTGGAGCGCAATACAGAGTTTTATCACATACCCACTCACAGCGATGCCAGCAAGAAGAGGCTGATGGAGGACACTGAAGACTGGCGTCCGCGGACCGGGACAACTCAGTCCCGCTCTTTCCGAATCCTTGCCCAGATCACTGGGACTGAACATCGTAAGTGAACTTCTAGTTATCCTAGGATGATACCTAATGTTCTTTGCCACAGACAGCAGCATTTACCAGGGGTCCTCAAACTATGGCCTGCGGGCCACATGAGGAAGTATGATTGTATTTGTTCCTGTTTTGTTTTTTTACTTCAAAATAAGATATGTGCAGTGTGCATAGGAATTTGTTCATAGTTTGTTGTTGTTTTTTTTAACTATAGTCTGGCCCTCCAACAGTCTGAGGGACAGTGAATTGGCCCCCTATTTAAAAAGTTTGAGGATGCCTGATACAGACTGATTGGAAGTTATTCAAAACAAACATGACATAGTTTGCTTTTAAATTATGCTATGCATAATATGGGTACCATAAATAAGACACCAGCCTAGAAAAGTATTATTCAAAAGTGTAGAAGTAGTAGTAGCAGTATTGGTACTAGTACCGACTGTAGTTTGTAGAAGATAACACAGAATGTAATATGTGTTAGTGGCTCCCTGAAACTTAAACATTTGATTCTTATTGGTATAGGTAATTGTTTAAATGATTATTAGAGATTGAAAGCAAACTAATACTGGATAATGCTTATTGTATTTCAGTGAAAGAATCTGAAACTGATAATACGAAGAAAGCAAAGTAAGTTCTCCATCTTTTTGTAAATTGAATGCTTTCCTTTCATGAATGGTCTGAGTTTGTGTTTTCAAACTTTCCAGTTTAATGTATAGCATTTTTGTCTTTGCAACTAGAAGCTAAGCATTTAACATCGGTGCCTTTTCTGTGACCTCAGTGTACAACTTAACAGATTTTTTAAATTAGTGGATATTGTCTGGATTTTATGTCTGTGGGTTATTTTCTGTACCTATCTCTGTGAATGAATTCATGTGTTGTCTTACAGTCACTTTATTTTGGGCATAAAAGTCAGTGTTTCCAAGTGGGCTGTATTTCTGAAAATGACTCTCCCCTTAAAATCTTTGCTATTTAATACAATAGCTATGTGCAGTTATGCTTTTATGAGGCTTGTTGTCTGCATGATAGAATTAGTGTTGAATTTTCTTCTTTTTCTTCCTTATGATTCTTCTGTCACTCTTTCTTTTTATTTCCACAGGGAAAAGATACCCCTTCACGTCTTTAGTCCCAAATACACAAAGTTACGTGACTGGCACCATGAAGTTTCAGCACGTGCTCTTAACGTACAGTGATTTATGAGCCTTGCTCCCCAAGCAGCCAGCACATGCCTTTTTATCCACTTTTTCTTTTTTTCTTTCTTTTTTTTCCAACTTCACTGCAAAATTCTGTATTAAATTTGCTTTAGGAAAAAATAGATCCTTTTCTATAATTTTCTAAGAATTTCCTATTGTTATGAGAATAAGGAACATGAGCGTGTTTTAGGCTAGTTGCTAGCTCACAAATGTAAAACCAAAAAAGAAGACTGAGGGACTAGATCTCTTCAGTGGATTTATATCTGTTTCCATTGTTACTAAGATAGTAACCTCAGTCAGAAAAGGAATTATTTTGTAAGTTGAATTTGTTTGGTTGGTTGAAGCAGAGGCATATGAGAAGATAATACCCTTGTCTAATTCAAGAAGTACTTCCTTTATGTTATTACATTTCCCAAGATTACTTTTAAGTTCAGTATTATGTAATATCAAAGTTGATTGTAATTTATTCTGATTAAGCATTACAGATTAAAGAGAGAAGATGTTATTAAAGTGTTCATTGTAGACTTAGGTATCTTAGCAGGTACTGTTCAGGATGGCAATATGAAGAAGAGGAAGTCCAGATTTGGCTCCTAAAAAAGGAAAGAAGAGAATTTTACAGTGTTCTTCTGGTTGGTTAGATTCAAAGATCTTGTTTTCTACCAAAGGAAATATTTCTAAGTTGGCGGACATTTTTAGGGTGTAGACAATTTCTAGGCATTAATTAACAACAGATAGAAAAGATAGCTTTTTTTTTTTTTTTTTTTTTTTTTTTTTTTTACCAAAGGACAGGAGCATACAGTAAATTGCAATATGTATGATTTTGAGACATGAGAGATATTTCATTTAGCAAGATGAACTATGCATTGCTGCTGTTCCTAGGAAGCTATGTTTTGGGCAATACATGGAAGCTAAATATATGACCAGAAATGCTTTCTGCCTTGTATTATAATGTATTATATATTAGGTATAAGTTCATTAATAAATGCATTTTGAAGTTTGGAAAAGTAATAAAGTTGTCTTTAACTTAGTTTTGTACTTGTTTTGTTTCCTCAAGGACAGTAACAGTGTCATCCAGGACTTGTAACAGTATCACTTGGGTAAAATAATTCTATTGATATCTCATTTGGAAAACATTTTTAGTTTTGTGAGGTTACTTAAATGTGAGTGAAAACATGGCAAGAGATCATGTTTGATTTCTTTCCCTGAAATGACTTTAACATTACATCCTCTGTGAGTAACACATAAGATCAATTAGACTGCGACACAACATAGAATTATTTTCCATGTGAAAATGATTACTGAAGGAACTTGCCTTTATTCAAGGGTTTATTTTATTTTTATGGGTGTTCTTCACTTTAATGTCAGAATGGACTAGGATAACTATCTGATAATTTGAAGAAGTTAAGATAAATTTCAGTTAGTAATTGGTTACTCTTTAAAATTTAGCCCAATAAATGCATTTAAAAAGTAATTCTAGAATTTATCTAGATGCGCCTGTCCCTTACACTTCATGATATAGAAGATGTCTTTCATTTATTACATCATTCTCTTTCGGATACTGAAAGAGAGGGCTTGGCTGCTTGTGCTTTTATGATCCTGACATCATTCCCTACTAGTGTCTCTGGTCTATGTAAGAAAGTTCACTTTCTTAGACCAGGCTTTCTTAGATCTCAAGATATCTCTTAGATAATTCTTTCTTGATCTCAAAGGATGATGTCTAAAAGAAAATAGAATTAAAGTCTTATAAAAACAAGTGGTATTGTAGGGTAAATTTGGTATTTTCTATCATGAACCCAATTTCTAGCTTAACTATAGAATTGATAGAAGGAATTCACTAGTAAGAATTTTAGGTAAATAAAAGATAACATGTATGACTAAAATTTGAAATAGGTGCAGCTGAAAATAAGAATTTAATACCTTGCCTAATTTAAGCTAAAGTATTATGTCATTGAAAGCATAGGCTTACATAAATGGGATGATGCATACTTGAACATGAAGACAAATGTTCAGCCAAGGTCACAAAGGGCGTTCCCTTTAGCCCTGTCAGAAGTTGAATTCCTGAGCTCAGTGAATCTCCTGAGATAGCTTGTATTGCTAGCTTAAAAGCTAGCAAAAAACTATAAAAGCTTCTTGCAAAAATATTATTGTAGGTCTAGTGACTTAATTTATGACTTGTTTTTGTTTGTCCTATACAGCCTTTTTTGTCATATCCTTGTTTTTAATGTGACATTGGGAAGTTACTCTTAAGAGTTTTCAACATTTTTTTCTTACAATGTTTTAAACTAGTTAGAAGCAGCAATGATTTTGTTACACAGTCAAATTTATTTTTATTACCTTAAAAATACCTTATTTGTGGAAACAAACATACTCATTTTGTTCTTTAAGAAGGCTGAGAAATAGACATCTTCGAGCTTATTGAACAGAAAATATGGTATTAGGATACAGAAGTCCCTTATGCAGAATTTATGCAGAATTGTTAAAAAATGAATAGTGAATTGATTTTTTTCCTCCCAGATAAGTAATTTTACAAGTATTGTATTCCTGTTGCATATTTAAAATCATATAAACCATAAGTCATTTTTTCAATTGAGTAATTACTGAATACTTAGATGTCAGGCCATGTGCTATGAATACAGTGGTAAATATACAGGTGGCCATAAGTTTGTGTGTAATTTAAAAGAGTAAGCAAGATGATCTGAGGTAATTGTGTTATCAGGCTGTGTAATTTTAGCTTATAAATTTATAAGCTAAATTTATGTAAAAGAAATTTGTCTTAGAAAAGTATTACTTTAGCTTATGTGGACCTGTGAGGAGTGGAGCACACAGGTGCACAAAACAGAACGGTCTCTGGGGCTGAGAGGGAGAGGACGAGAAGCAGGATCTAAGAACCTGTCGTTTATGCATATCGACAAATATATAGTAACTCAACGCTCCCATTACTATCCATAGCATTTTAAATGGAGAATTATTATATCATGTCTAACCACTGAGGTACAATCAAAAATGAAGAGGGAGGACAGTCATGTTGCTAAATGAAGCATGCTCGTCAAGTCAGAGCCGGCTGTGATTGTCATGAATTTGATGTTTTTCTTCACTGATGGACCAGTGAAGACCCAGAAAAGTGAGGTATGAATACTGTGTATGTTACTAGCCAGTATGTGAGGAACAGAAACAGAATGAGTATACATAGAGCCAAACCCCCAAATCTTTGATGTATAAAAGTTTAATATATAATGCTCTCTTCATAATTTAGTGATAACTTTGAGGACTTAGTTCTGTCTATAAAATCCTAGCTGGAGGCTTGGTGCCCGTAGCCCAGTGGTTAGGGCACTGGCCACATACACCGAGACTGGCAGGTCTGAACCTGGCCTGGGCCTGCTAAATGACAATGACGACTGCAACAATAACAACAACAAAATAGCCGGGTGTTGTGATGGGTGCCTGTAGTCCCAGCTACTTGGGAGGCTAAGGCAAGAGAATCGCTTAAGCCCAAGAGTTTGATATTGCTGTGAGCTGTGACGCCACGCACTCTACCCAGGACGATAGACTCTCTCCAAAAAAACCAAAAAAAACCTTGCTGGAGTTTCTTGGATTCTTTCCTTTCATTTATCCCATTCAAGACAATGTCTTATGTCCTTTCTCATTCTTTCAAAATAAGTACCATAAGGCTCTGTGCCTGTAGGTCAGGGCTAGGGTGTTAGCCACATATACCGAGGCTGGCGGGTTCGAACCCAGCCCGGACATGCCAAACAAAATGACAACAACAAAATAGCCAGGCATTGTGGTGGACACCTGTTGTAGTCCCAGTTACTGGGGAGGCTGAGGCAAGAGCATTACTTAAGCCCAAGAGTTTGAGGTTGCTGTGAACTGTGATGCCACTGCACTCTACCATGAGTGATGTAGTAAGACTGTAAATAAATAAATAAATAAATAAATAAATAAATAAATAAAATTAACATCATAGTATTTGGGGTTTTTTTGTTTGTTTGTTGTTGGTAGTAGTAGGAAACATGAAATTGATAAATTCTGGATTTTTTGGTTGAGATTTGTAGCTGACAGAGTGCTCTCTGCCCCTGAGTTTCCACTTCTTTAAAATCTGGTTAGAATCTGTGATAGTCACTGCGATACCCCCCCAAATACCTCTTTTTTTGATACCACTTGTGCTGGGAATGTGGTGGGCAGGCAGCTTTTGTGTATTAGCCCCTTCACAGTTCCTGCAGCTGCAGACAGCCCTTCCCTCAAGCCTGATTGGTTGGAAGAAGAGAGAGGTCAAGAGTCTAGCCATTTCGGCACAATTAGGGAACATTGGTGGGAGGGCCACTGGGCTCCAGAGCTGCTGTGGTCTCAGCAGAGGCCTGTTTGGCGGCTCCACATTGCCTTCTGCCCATCCCTGTCTCTTCCCTCCCTTTCCCTTGCAAAGGTGTGGATCTTGGAGGCACTCCCAGCAAGCATTCTCCATGCAAAGCTCTGTCTTGGAGTCTGCCATCTGAACAACCTGATCTTCAGTAGAATCATAATCTTCTAGATCTTCATTTGAACCTCAGTTGCACGAATTTTCCTCAGCATGGTCCTTTGATTTATTTTCTCATTTCCTCTGTCCTGTTCATGTCTCATCTTTTTTTCCTTAAATCTTTAACCCAGAACACAAACACACAATTTCAGGACGTCTTTAGAGTAAAAGATCAGTTAAGAGCAGCCTGAAAGGTATATGAAAGTCAAAAGGAAGATGCATTTTCTTTGCTTCAAGTAAAGAGTGTTTTTTTTTGTTGACTGCATCCTAGAGCAGCCTAGGAGTAATGAACGGGCAAAGGTATTGCAATGTCAGATATATTCAAAACTGTATAAATGGAGCAATGAAATGAAAAGCTTCAAAATGGAACGTTAGGATTTACTCTGAGGAAATGTAGAGAATACTTAATATAGGAAAGCAGCACTTACCAGAATGTTACAGCTTTGCATATTATAATTTTTCCTGTGTGGAATTGTAGAAGTATATGTATTAGCCATTTAATCAGTCACTTAATAAATTTTGTTTCAACACTTCTGTTTTCTTCACATCTTTTAAAGTTTACCTCTGCTTCTCTTCTGAGGGAGCTGCTATTGCTCTGTGTAGTCTTTGGAAATATTTAGGATATATATGCATATTGCAAGATCAGAAGAACAACCACTCAAGGCTGAAGATACTAAATACCTTGTAAAGTACTGAATAATCCTTGAAAATGAAGAACTTATATCAAGCCCAAAATGCCACTGGTGCGCTACTGAGAATGGCTGGGTTGAGTGTAAATGCTCATGCTCCCAAGAATACTTTTCTACTTTGTGTTGTAGAGTCTTAGTATAATACATAAATTGGAAGGAAAAGTTATTCTAATGGATATAGAATTTCTTCTTAGATGCCCCTGTAACAGTATAAGTAAATACCTCTACATTCAGTGGAATGACTCATCTTGAAGGTAGGTATTAGGATTATGCAATTCATTTCTGCCCAGCTACTTCTCCAGTTAACTTCTCCTGAGCTGACTGGTACTGATCAGCTCAGGTTGCCACAAAATACAGAGACTTTGGTGGTTTGAACAACAGAAGTTTATTTTCTTTGCTAGGTATGGTAGCTCACACCTGTAATCCAGTATTCTGGGAGGCTGAGGCAAGAGGATCACTTAAGAATAGTTTGAGACCAGGCTAAACAAGAGCAAGACCCCCATCTCTACTAAAAAGAGAAAAAAAAAAAAGCTGGGTATGGTGGCATATACCTTTAGTCCTAGCTACCTGGGAGACTGAGACAGGAGGATCACTTGAGCCCTTGATTTTGAGGTTGATGACACCACCATACTCTAGCCAAGGTGATAGCAAGATTCTGTCTTAAAAATAATAAAAGTAAAATAGAAATTTATTTCCCCATAGTTCTGTAGGCTAGTTCTTGCCAGCAGAGTTGGTTTTTTTCTGGTGAGATTTGGAGATGGCCACCTTCTCACTGTGTCTTTGCATGGCCTTTCCTCTGTGCAGTGAAAGAAACTGAGCTCTGGCGTCTGCCTCCTTCTATAAGGACACCAATCCTTTAGGATTAGAGTTGCCCCTTACGACCTCATTTAACATTAATGTCTTCTTGAAGGGACCTATTTCCCTTAAAGATAATCACATTAAGGATTAGGACTTCAGCATATGAATTGTTTTGGGTGGGGGGATACACAATTCAGTCTGTAATATATGCCAACTAACTGCCTTTCTGTACTAATACCCATAATACCCATTTATAAAGAAGTTACTCTTAAATAGAGTCACTGACTTGGATGCAGTTGGAAGCATTGTTATCTCTTTTTAGTGCTTCTTTTCTACTTAGAATAACAAGTATTTGTCTGCATGTCGTGTATACTCAACTAGAGTAAAATCTTTGAAAGCAAGAGTTTTAGTATTCCCTACCATTTTTGGCATGAACAGTTACTAATGGAGTAAAAAGAGGAAAAAATATCCTCTTACAGACTTTTCCTGTAGTGCTAAATAATGTCCACACAATTTGTAGCTGAAGGTCATCAGATGGGATTTGGTAAGAATAGAAATTAAGATACTTAGGAGAAACATATCATTTTTGTACATTCATTGCAAACGTAGTAGGAAAGCACAGCACTTGGTTCATGTCTTTGATCCCAGCACCTTGGGAGGCCAAAGCAGGAGGATTGCTTGAGGCCAGGGGTTTAAGACCAACCTGGACAACATAGCAAGACCCTGTCCCTACCCCCCCCCAAAAAAAAAAAAAAAAAGTTTAAAAAGTTAAATTACCTGGGTTTGATGTCATATGCCTATAGTCTGAGCTACTTGAGAGGCTGAGGAGGGACGGTACCATGATTCCAGGAGTTTTGAGGGTACAGTGAGCTATAATGGTGCCAGTGCATTCTCTTCTCCAGCCTTGGCCACAGAGCAAGAATTCGTCTCCCGGGGGAAGGGGATGAGAAATGAAACTTTAGAGAGTAGAAACTGCATAAATATTTTAAAAAATAAACTTCTGTAAGTTTCATAAAAATTTCAGTTCATAGATACTTATTTACCAACATAAAATAGATTAATGAAGAAACACAGTTTACTGAGCCCATCCCATGTCTTTATTAGGGCTGTTTCTCCCAAACATACTGCTCACTTATATTATGTTACCTTATTAATTAAATATATTACCTAAAACTACTATTCTTTTTAAGCTATGCAAAGGAAACAGGAGTCATTCCCAAGTCAGGTATTTGCACATACTTTCATGAGGTAATAGCAATCAGACTTGCCCCAAAATACAGAAAACCAACGCTTCTCTACCACACAGTCTGATTTAAAAACAACAAAAAAAGCTAGATAGAATGTCTTGGCTGACACAGTACCACAAAATATGTTCGCCAGCCTAGAAAAAATAACACAGATCAAAAACTGGTTGTATGATAAAGTAGTTTTTGTGTATGGCAAATAGATCAATTTGTAATTGATGTTTACTGCTTATCTGCTTTATGCAAATACTGGTCTGGTGATTATAATGAAAGGTCGCCATCTATTGAACATAAGCAGTTACTACACTTCAGTTCCTGTGAGAATAGTACTTTAAAATGATTGAGGAAGGAACGTAGTTCCTACCTATTCTGTGTATTTTTACACAAAAATTGTTTAGTTCTATGTTTCATTCTGGTAACACCCGGGCATTTTTTAAATCAAATTAAACTGTACTATTACTACTAATAAAGATCTTTTTAATAAAAAATTAGTATCTGTGATATACAAAGTTGACTTTACTAGTACAGAATATGCTCCAGATTCCTGAGAGGCAGTATTTTATCAGACCAGTAAGCTTTCTCTTATGATGTTGTTTATATAAAGTTTTTACATTTCACCCTTAGAGAGGTAAGTTATACAATAAAGTTATTTTATTGAATTAAACCAGAAAATAAAATGAACTTATCATCTTTACTAAAACTTAATATTTAAGAAAACACCTGCAGTTCAGTAAAGTTTTTTACTTCAAAAGAAGTCACAATTTAAAGAGTTAGTGATGATAATGAGCGATCTTCAAGATGATGGAAGGCTTAATTTTCTATCACATATTTCAGTGTCATTGAAGGTTTCAAAAGACCAAGGTTTTCTACTTTCCTATTCTGCGAACATTTATTATAATGATATGATTTTTTTTGTTGTTGAGACAATCTCACTCTGAGGTAGAGTGCAGTGGTGTCATCATAGTTCCCTGCAACTTCACACTTCAGGGTTCAGGTGACCTTCCTGTCTCAGCCGCCTGGGTAGCTGGGCTGCAGGTGTGCGCCACAATACCTGGTGAATGTTCTTAGTTATGGCAGAGCCAGGGTCTCACTCTTGTTCAGGCTGGTGCTCACTGAGAGACACAAGCAAGCAAAAATAACCCCAGCCCAGAGATAAATACTGAAAAAGTTAGGTTGATTTACATCCCAGAGGGAAATGAAGCCCTAGGTATAAAGTTATTTTAAATGGTTCTCTCTTGTCTCTTTCTCTCAATGACTTTACAGCCCAGAACATCTAGAGACCTTACAGATGAGATTTGCTAAGTAACACTATCTGCATTTTTTTTTTTTAATTCCAGAGAATGGGAAAGAAAATAAAAGAACAGGAGGAAGTAAATATAGTACTGATTTTCAAAAAATTTTTTCTTCAAAACCATAACCTAATCCGAACTTGAGGTCATCTGAGAAAACCATCTGAGGGCATTCCTACCAGTGGGCTAGTGAGCGCAGTGAGAAGAGGAGGGAAGAACTGCCAAGACCCAGAAAAAGTTCTCAAGAAACAGATCACATTCAGCTGAACAAGTTTAGATAGATTGAGGGAGATGTTAATTTTAACAAGTCATCAAAGAATAGCCCTTAAAACCTCTTAGAATTTAATAATAAAATGAGGTTGATGAATATCAAGTTTTTAGATTGAAAATGGGTTGGAGTTTAACCAAAAGATATTGTTAAACTTTAAAAAGATCGATCAGTGACTTAGATGGGACCTCTACAACTTGTTGCTGCCTAAATTTGTTGGTATCATAAAGCAGAGAGATAGAGCACACATATTCTGTAACCAGATAATGATAAAATATATATTAAAAAAATACTTTGAGAGGTTCAGCAAATGAATAAAATCTAGTAACAAAAAAAGAAAAATGAAATTTAATATAGCCATGTACAATTTGGATCAAAACATTTTGCTGTTCTGGAATATATGGGATTGGGGGATAAAGTTGGCAGAAATGAACTTTTTTTAAAAGTAGGAATGTGAGAAGAAAATAAACCTAATATAAATTAGCCGTAGGACTCCTACAATGATAAGTCAAGCAACAGTAAGTTCTTTTCTATGTTAATAAATCCCATCCAATTTATTGTGTTCAGCATTAATCTCTGACAATTACATAGATAATCCCTGGAAAATCAGCTGAAAAACCATTGGCACAATTCAGCTGTGTTTGAGTCAGAGGCCATTATATGAGTAGTTGATCCTAGCTCCTAATATGGGCTGGTTCCTTAACCTAAATCCACAGCTGTGTCTTCTTTCCTAAATATTTTTCTCCCTTAGTCTCAGGCTTGAGATCAGCAGTGGCCCCTGCCCATGTTTAGCATACATTATATGTAATAAATAATCCAACTAAAGTTTATAACGTAACTACCGAATGCCACTCACTGGTCTAAATACTGATTCACAGCAGAGTCAAGACACTGTCATAGACTTACAGTCTAGTGAAGCAGACATGCAATGAAGAAACAAATAACATAGTTTTAGGTTACAGTGCATTTTGTAAAGAAATGATACAGAGCAAAATGATGAATGTAGTGAAAGGAGGAGAGCAAGGTAGTTAGAAGCTAGGTGAGGAAAAAGAAGATACTCAAACTGAAATGTCAACGACAGGAAGGAGTCAGTCTTACAGACACAAAGGAATTGTGTTTTCCAGGTAGAAGAAATAGCAAGTACCAAGGCCATGAGACAGGAATCTGCTTGGTGTGTTTAAGGAACTGAAAGAAAGCTGTTAGGAATGGAGCATAGCAAATAAGGAAGAAAGTGGTAAGAGATTGAATGAAGAAATAGGGGCTGGAATATTTATTGCCTTGTAGGTTGTGTTAATGAATTTAGATTCTTCTCCCAATTAAAGAGGATTATAAATTCTGGGGGCAATATCTGATGTGTGTTTTTATAAGATAACTGAATACTGTGGAAAATTAATTGTAAGGGAGAAATAATGGAAACGGGAGACTGTTAGGAATATTCCTGTAGTTCAGGCAAGCTATGGTAATGGCTTAACCCATAGAGGTGGAGAGAAGCCATAGAGGGTTTGTATTTTAGAGGAAGAGCTGATAGGTGTGTATGAATATTGGGGTAGGGGGTAATGGAGGGTGGAAATTTGGTAAGAATCACTGGATTGGGGAAAGGAAAAAGTGCTTAAAATTCAGATTTCAGATGTACTTGTTGATGAAGCAGTAAAGGTTGTGAATTTGGGAGCGTGTAGCAGAAGTATTTCAGGCCTAAGGCTTAGCCATAGGGGAGTATGTCATTGAAATGAAAAAGTCAAAGAATGGAATAATTAGGTTGTTTATTCAGTTATTCAACATGAAAGCATTGAGATCACCAAGAAAGATTGTTGCATTGGGATAAAGAGGAATGCAGTGAGTTAGGGGCTGAAGCAAACAGGGTGGGGTGGAGACAGGGCAGTAAAAGGGCACACACTTGAGTGGTGTATAGTCCAGTGACATGAGCTTCAAAGGATGTGGGATTTGGGAGAATCGCAAAAGACTGGTGGTACTTGAAACAGTAATGAGAAGAATGCTTGCTTCATGTCTAGGTGTATATGCAGGATAGTATATAAGAGAAAAGGCAACCTCTGTTGGAAGGGACTGCAAAGAAAGTGTAGAATGATAGAGAGTTTGTGGGGGCTGTGAGGGCCGGTAAATTGACCAGACTTAGAGATACAAAAAGCAGTAAAAAAAAAAAAAAAAAAAAAAAGTAGGAGATGATGAGCGTATTTTTTACCTGGTTTAGACCCTGTGAAACATTTAAACTCTATAGTAAGCGTTTTCTATGGAGATCAAGAAATATTATAGGTAACCAAAAAGTTTATAAAGTATTAAGACAGGACACTTAATAATGCTAAAATTCTTTAGGGAAAGGCAACAGCAAAGAAATGTGTAAGAGTTAAGGCAGAGTTTGAAAGATATGAGAAAATGGAAAGATCAACAAAGAGTAAACTTCCCCCTAACACAAATGTTTTAGTTTGGGATATAGTAAAAAAAATACCACAGACCGGGTGGCATAAACAACAAATATTTATTTCTAATAGTTCTGGAGGCTGTTAAGTTCAAGGTCAGGGCATGGAGTAGATTCATGTCTCATGAGGACCCACTTCCTGGTTCATAGATGATGTCTTCCAGCTGTGTCTTCATATGGTAGAAGGGACAGGCAGCTCTCTGGGATCTCTTAAGAGTCCTCATGACCTATCACCTCCCAAAGGTGCCACCTCCTAGTGCCATCACATTAGGAGTTAGGATTTCAGCATGTGACATGAGGAGGGCACCAACATTCCGTATTATAGTAATAAATAATAAGTTCCAGTTTCTTCACTGATAATCACTTTTTGTTTCCCTATCTTTTCCTTACTTCAATAAGTGGGAAGCTCCTAGAAAAATATTTTCTTTGAGTTGGTCCTTTTTAGCTCTCACAAAAAATAAACCTCATTTTGGATGTCATTTTCACCTTTGATAATTTATTTCATAATCTTCTGTTAGCCTCTGACATTCAGCCCTCCCTGCTGTGCCATGTGCAATGCAAGGATTTTAAAATCCTGGTTGCTGCTTGTTAAATTCTCTGCAGGATTCAGGCTACAATAAATGTAGAATTAGTAGACAGTCTTTTTAGGCTGCTACAGAAACAAAGACTATTGAAATCAATAAGTTTAGCTTATGATTGCGATTGCCAGAAATTTGTAGCTGAGATTTAGTTGATTTAATTTTCCAGAAGGGAGATCCTACTTATAAGTGGTCATACTCAACATATTTATTGTCAGGAAGCTAACGGTAGAAAACTTATTTTTACAGATGACTAGCAGTTTCCTTAGCTAAAGTAAATAGCTTTACTGTGCTAGTGAACCCCAGAAGGGCAGAATCTAGCTGTGACCATAATATGTTCCCGTTTTTGCTCAGCAATGTTATTGCAAGAACGTTTTGTTTGTGGAAGCGTGAAAATGTCAAGAACAATCATTGTCATTTTTCTCCTTTACTGCTATAAAGTACGTTTTTCAAGGTTTGTGAGTTTCCCCCTTACCGAAAACTTCCTATGTGGGGATGTAATGAGACACTGTAGTTGATCATTTTATCATATTTACATGAAAAATAGACATTTAAATGTTTAGTTGGAGACCAGATGTTTTTATACGGCAAAACAAAGTTTCTGCATTCCTTTTAAGATTTATAAACAGTTGTTTTTATGAATCATTTCTTCTTATATAGTTTGCATATAATACTCTCAAAATCTGAATAACCCAAATTAACATTTTGAAATTTTATTAGTGATAGTGAGCTTTAACATCCCGTAGCCTGGTTTTCTTCTGAAAGTTATTTCCACTGAAGTTACTCTTTCCAGTGAAGTTATTCTTACCATGTGTGCCAGATAGTAGCTCCACCATCCCCTAAAGTAATGACTTTAGCAAATTACCAAGGATAATTTTAGTACCTATAAGGTGAGATTATTGGAAGGATTAAATGTGATGATGCTTCATATATTATAAATGATGAGAAAACATTTTCTTATTAATACTTTATATATGTTAACTGATAAACTAGTATGGCATTAATAATACTACTGGTAGTGACCAAGAGCCTTAATTATGGAAGAACTACTTGAATAAGTATTTTAATGTGACTGGGGTTTAGTGAATAAAGGGAAAATGGAAAATTGATGTGGAAAGATACTTGAGAGATTCTAATAGGTCAGTGTAGAGCACGTAAGGATTTTGCATATTATCCTAACTGCAGGAGGAATCCACTGCAAGGTTTCAACCAAAAGGATGATACATTAAAACGTGTTTTATTTTGTTTTTCTTTAGTTACTCTGAATACGCTACCATGCCAGATAACCCTGGGGCTGAATGGAGCAGTATTTGGCAAGAAGAGAGGAAGCAAGAAAGAACAGTTAAGATAGTTCTTTAAGAGCAGCATAATTAGTGTTTATAATAGTCTAGATGAGTGAAAGTGGTAGCAGAGGAATGGGACAGAGGGATGGACTCAAAATATACTTTGGAGGTAGAATCATTGGTACTTCGTGATGGAAGATTTGAGGTAATGAGGTATTACAGGTAAAAGGTTTCTTACCAGGTTTCTAGTAATAGTTATTTCATCAACTGGAGAAAGGTTAATGCACTTATACTGTGAAACAACTGTAAAAATAAAGCAATTCAAAGTATCTCTCATAGGAGAGAGCTACGCTAGAGGAGTGAATATGGAGCATTAGTATGTAGGTTGATATAAAGAGAGAGTACAGAGAAATAATGATGACAGAGTACAGAGAAATAATTCCTAGAACAGAGGACTCTAGGAAGAGAGTAGCCAGTAAAATAGTGCTAAAAACAAGCAGGCATGCAGGGATAAGGCACAGAGGATAGGAGAAGAGGAGTGATCGGTTGGATCAGATACTATGTAAAACGAGGAATGCAAAAAGGCAAATACTCTGCAGTTCCACTTTTGTGAAGTATCTAAAGCTGTCAATTCATACAAACAGAAAGTAGAATGGTGGTTACCAGGGTCTAGGGGGAGAGGGGTAAGAATAGTTGTTTAATGGTTATAGAGTTTCAGATTTGCAAGATGAAAAACTTCTGCAGATCCCTCAACAATATATGAATATACTTCACAATTCTGAACAGTGCAGTTGAAAATGGTTAAGATAGTAAATTCTATGTTATGTATATATTTTTTCTACAACAAAAAATGAAGAATGCAAATTATCCACTGAATTTACCCCAAAGAGGTCATTAGTGACCTTGGCAAGAATATAGTTTTATAGTGTTTGGTGATGGAGCCCAGAAAAGATGGTTAAAGAGTGTCAAGCAGATGAATAGACTATTATTTTAGAGTTTGATGGGAGTGATGAGGAAGCCACAGGTAGTTTTTCATAATTGTTTTTAAAAGAAACTGTAGTGATTTTGAATGGGGACTCAAAACTTCCAGTGAAAAGGAGAAACAGACCAATTGAGACCATGGGGAAGAAGGGAGAGATGGAGTGGATAGCATAAGAATGCTGCTGTTTGCCAATTGATAGATCTAGGGGATAGAAAGAACTCTCCTCACTGCTCCTGCAGGATGGTAAGGATGGTAAGGATGGTAAATAAGAAAGACCAGCAGTCTTGCACCTGATTGGCCTGGATGGATTAACGTAGGTCTACAATTACGTGCCCAAACAATGCAGAGTTTGTGCAGAGAAAGACATAATGATCAAGCTTTTCCTGAGAAAAGCAAGCCACAAGGCTGGAAGCCCATCTCCACAGGCCTGTCTGGGAAGGAGAAAGTCTTCATATGTCTATACAGTGGGAAATGAAAACTCGTATAAAAGCAGAAAATTTGGCTGCTGTAGACATGCTGTTAATCAGAGCTTCTTCCAACCCTAAAAGGAATAAATATTAGGGAGTATCAGAATAAGAGCAGACATTGGTGTCTGTTCCATAAATGAAGGAGTTTAAGATTTTTACCATAAGTCTAGTGTCTTTAGAGTTTGGCTAAGCAGCGAATATGTAATCAGTATGTGTAACACATGGGAAATCCAAGGGCATTTGCTTGGAAACTTGGGAATCTGGCCTTAAAAGGTATTTCATGACTTACACGAACCTTATTTTCAAGTAGTACTTAAACGCTTAAACCAACGTAGTCCATGGAGGTGTTGAAAGACTTAACTTCTCCACCTTACTCCCTTGCCTTTTTTTTTACTTGTCTTGTGGTAATATGTAGATACTGATAATGATTTATAACCATCTTTTCCTAAAATATTGGTAATTTTTTATATTAAAAGGACATTTATTTTAGGTATTTTTGGAGTGCTGGACATTTCTTTGAGGTTGATCATGTGTGCCCTCCTTACCAAGGCAATATGTCTTTTAGCCTGAATTGCAACACAGTCTCTGGAAGGTATAGATAAGGTCTAAGAAATACGCAAATATTATGAACTTTGTATTTGGAAACAAATTTCATTCAAGCATTATTTTACAAATACTTACTTGCTGTTTACTCTGTGGTAAGTACTATATTATACTTTATTTGTATCAGTAAATATAATGCTCCCTGAAGTCTGCTCCATCTAGTCTGCTAAGAGTGTCTGTATTTAAACAAACAACCAAATAAATTGTATAATTATAATAATACAGATTTTAAGATCAAAAAGTACAGGCTCCTATGAAATTATATGACAGGGACAACCTAGGTTGGTTTGGGGGATCCGAGCAGCCTCCTTGAGGAGGTTAACATTTAATCTGAGTCCAGAAGGATGCTTAGGAATTATCCAATGGAGGTATGATAGAGAGAAAGGGTGAAAGGCAGTAGACTGGGGCTAAGTGGGAAGAAGTGTGTGGCCTGTTTCAAAAATAAATGCAAGTCCAGGTGGACTGGAGCAGGCCAAAGAAAGAGGAAGATTTCGGTGAGACAATGCTAAAGAGCACAGAGCCCAGGATCACTGTTACTCTTAGAGCAGTTCTGGAAGGTCTGAGCCACCGATGTGACCAGATGTGTACTTTTCAAAGCTCACTCTGGTAGCTGTGTGGAGAAGTTATTTTCTGGGATAGAGGTCAGCAAGCTTTTTCTGCAGAGGTCCAGTAGTAAATAAATACATCTGATTTTGCAGGCCACATACTCTGTCACAGCTACTCAGTTCTCCGTATCATATGAAAATAGCCCTAGACATATGCAAAGAATGAGCCTAGCTATGCTCCAATACAACTTTATTTATGGTTGTTGATATTTGAGTTTTACATAATTTTTATATATCACCAAATATTAGAATTTTTATTGTTTTAGCACTTAAATATGTATGTGAAAACATTCATAGACCACGCAAAGACAGGTGGCAGCCTGCATCTATCCTGTAGGCTGTGGTTTGCTAATCCATGTTAATGCACTTACATTTCTTAATTCCTTTAACTTTTTCTCCTCTATGTCTTAAGTGACATTTTAGTTCTATCATGACCTTTTTCTTAAGTCGTCAGTATTTTTTCCAACACATTTTTTTCTTTTCTCTTTTTTTATATATATATATATATATATATATATAAAACCATAGGGGGATATTAATCAACACACTGCTTAAAGATATGACCAACACTGAAAAAAGAATGGGAATATAACTTCTGCTTTTTTTGTTTCTTTATCTTAGAATTACATTGTCCTTTTGAAAATTAATATAACATGACTGACCCATTCTATATTTTTTATCTACAGGCTGTTTAAAAAATAGGGTAATTTTGTATTTATTCTCTTTTATTTTTCTTTCCAAAGTGTTATTACTTGGTGCTTTCTTCTTTTGGATGTAACATTGAGTTTTTCATCTTTTCTTTACCCGATGATAGTTCTTCAAAAATTTAATTCTGGTGTTCTAAAGGAAAAATGGTACACATATTAGAAAAACAAAGTAAAAAATATACAAACTACTAAAATTGCATGCAACTATCTATTGTGTGGTTGGATACTTTGTTTACTTTTTTTTTTTTTTTTTTTTTTTTTTTTTTTTTTTTTTTTTTTAGGGGGCCGGGGTTGATCCCGCCCCCCGGGGGATATGTGTGTTGGCCCCTACACTTTGTGCCCAAGGGCCCGCCCCTACATTGTTT
>CAUYPK010088008.1:0-49056 GCA_963574355.1 Loris lydekkerianus | reverse complement strand
CCCTCTACAGTTAACCTACACTAACAGAATGGAGCCCTCTACAGTTAACCTACACTAACAGAATGGAGCCCTCTACAGTTAACCTACACTAACAGAATGGAGCCCTCTACAGTTAACCTACACTCTCTAAGGCAGAGATGCCATCATCAAGACATTATTTACTGTTGTGCCACAGAAATAAGGGGTTGTGTGTTTATTACCAGGCCTAAATGACAAGAAAATGCATAGTTTCTTAACAGAAAAGTTCCTCCTGAAAGAAATTAAATCTCACCTAATGCTTATTATTCTGTGACAGGCCTGTTTCTCCTATTCTGGGGGGTCAGGAAGACATGGGCGGGTATGGTTAAGAAAAAAATTCCTTATTATTCTTCAGTTTGGAATTCAGGTGGGATAATTAGGACATTCTTGGGGAGTTCTACCCATTTCTTACACACAATTCCTATAATTGTTCTAGGGACTGTGATTACTTGTATCCTTTTTGCTGACTGGCAAATATAACCCAGACTAGTCACATTCAGCAAAAACAGTGCACGGAAGAGACCAGCTATCCATACAGCTTAATAATGCTAATGAGAATTAGGAACACTTAGCACTTATTCATAACTGGGAAGGTAACAGGGAGTATAAGACTTCAGAATATAAAAGCCTACTTAGTTGAACATTTCCCCGTGGAGCACTTTCCCAGAGCAGATATTTCACGTACAGCTTCATGGATATTTGGGAGTTTCCTTCCATAATGTCATCAAGGGCACCCCAAGCCTTTTAAGCAGTACCATTCATGGTTGCCTGCCATGCCGCACGGCATTGGGGTCTCTGCCTCTGCTCGGAGAGCACCAGTAGCTCCCCTGTTACTGCCATAACCCAAACCACCCCACACATTTCCAAATACCTCCTGAAAAGGAGTACTTCTCCAGTTGGGTCCCACTGCCAGCATGAGTCTGGTGTGGGACGCAGAGAAAAGATTTAATCTTACTTGCAATTTCCACAGGGTAAATTATTAGAATTTTAAAACAGATTTAGGCTGTATAATTCTGAAAGAATAAACCTTTTCTATTTCTGTGATTCCGATGTAAAGACGTGTACCCATGTGCTTTCCAGGCCCTATCATGATTACTGGGTCATCTAGGCCCTGCCGGGAGCTGCCAGCTGAGCTCAGAATAGCTAGACAAAAGAATGTTGCTTTAGCTGGCACTGTCCAGCCGCTAGTCATCACCCCAGCCAGCTCGCAGAAATGTTCTGGGACCCCAGAAGTGGCCTCAGGAATCCAGTTTCCCCAAGGGAACCAGACTCTATTTCTCTGTAGGCACCGGCTCCTGAATAAGTAGAGTTCACTGTTGGCTACGTCTCCAAAGTGGTCCTCAGGTGGCTCCAGGGCCAGGCTAGGCCTCTGCAAAAGTAAATTTCAGTATATTTCAGATCACAATCCTTTGCCAAAGAGGGCGCTGATTGGGTGAGGGGGGAGCAGAATATAGAAATGAGCCACCTTTTTTTTAACTAAAAGGATTTTGGGGGGTGGTCATTTGTGTCTAAGAGCTATGTGTATTTTGAAACTTTTTCTGCATGATCTTCTTAGCAGACTTCTTAATAGCTATTTCAGTGGTGAATGGTTCAAACCATTTCCTTCCCTCTTAAAAAAATAATGTCTGCACAATTTGGGTTCCAAGAAAATAATACTTGAAGTGTATCTGTGCCTTGAAACTTCCTGACCAGTTTCCTGGGACTCTGTCCTCCCCTGCTACCAACCCCAAATGTTCCCTTCACTACACTTCTCATTGTGCGTAATTACTTTCAACTCAGGTGGGGGTGGAAGACAAAAGGCTTCCTTCTCCCCACTAAGAATCAGTGTGTAGCATTTAATTCACTAACAATGAACAGTCTGAAAAGGAAATTAAATAACAATTCCATTTATAATAGCATCAAAAAGAATAAAATACCTTAACCATTTTTTTTTTTTTTTTTTTTTTTTTTTTGAGGGAGAGTCTCACTCTATCATCCTGGGTAGAGTGAAGGGAATGGCGTCATAGCTCACAGCAACCTCAAACTCCTGGGCTCAAGTGATCTTCCTGCCTCAGCCTCCTGAGTAGCTGGGACCACGGGTGCATACCAACATGCCCAGCTAATTTCTCCTATCTTTAGTAGAGATGGATCTATCTCAGGCTGGTCTTGAATGCCTGAGCTCAAGCAATAATCCTGCCTTTGGCCTCCCAGAGTGTAGGATTACAGGCGTGAGCCACCACGCCCAGCCCAGAGCAGCATTTTTCATAGTAGCTAAAACATGGAGGCAACCAAAGTGTTCATCAATAGAGGAATGGTTAAAGAAAATAGGGTGTATATATACACACCAAGGAATCTTCTTCATCCTCATAAAGGAAGAACATTCTATTTTAGCAGAATATTCTGAACCTTGAAGACAGTACACTAAGTGAAATTTGCTGGTCGCAAGAGGACAAGTACTGTGTGATTCCACTTGGATATACAGTAGGCACATTCACAGGGACAGAAGGCAGACTGCGGGCTGCCAGAGGCCGGGAGCAGGAGCAATGGAAAGTGTTTATTTAGTGTGATAGTCCCCAACCTTTTGACACCAGGGTCCAGTTTCACGGAAGACAATTTTTCCACATACTGGGTTGCTGGGGTGGGGGAAGGTAGGGCAGGAGTCGGAGCTCCTGGTCCCCAGCAGCTGCGCAAAAGACAGAGATGTGGAGATGACAGCGGGGATGAAGGCCCCACGGCACAGGGGTGCAGATGACGGCGGGGATGACGACCCCACGGCACATGGGTGGAGATGACCGCGGGGATGACGGCCCCACAGAATAGATGTGGAGATGACGGCAGGGATGACGGCCCCACAGAATAGATGTGGAGATGACAGCGGGGATGACGGCCCCACAGAATAGATGTGGAGATGACAGTGGGGATGACGGCCCCATGGCACAGATGTGGAGATGACGGTGGAGATGACAGCGGGGATGACAGCCCCACGGCACAGATGTGGAGATGACAGTGAAGATGACGGCGGGGATGACAGCCCCACGGCACAGATGTGGAGATGACAGTGGAGATGACGGCGGGGATGACAGCCCCACGGCACAGATGTGGAGATGACGGTGGAGATTATGGCGGGGATGACAGCCCCTCAGCACAGATGTGGAGATGACGGTGGAGATGACGGCAGGGATGACGGCCCCACAGAATAGATGTGGAGATGACAGTGGGGATGACAGCCCCATGGCACAGATGTGGAGATGACGGTGGAGATGACGGCAGGGATGACAGCCCCACGGCACAAATGTGGAGATGACGGTGGAGATGACGGCAGGGATGACAGCCCCACAGCACAGATGTGGAGATGACGGTGGAGATGACGGCGGGGATGACAGCCCCACAGAATAGATGTGGAGATGACAGTGGGGATGACAGCCCCATGGCACAGATGTGGAGATGACGGCGGGGATGACGGCCCCACAGAATAGATGTACTGAGTACCATTCAACTGTGTGCTTCAATATGGTTAAGGCTATAAATTTTGTTATACACATATATCTTACAACAATAAAAAAATTAGAAAAAGAAAGAACCAGTGACATAGAGGTCTCCTTTTAAAGTAGGTGGAAGTTTTTGTGAGAGAGAGAGAATGGTGATGGTGCTGATGCCGCCTGGTCCACATACCTCAAGCGTAGACAAGATAGGCTTTCTTATTTAACACAGTTAACCATGTGAATGGCTTTTCTCATCTCATGTTTTTGTGGGGGGAGGGTTGTTTGTTTGTTTTGCTTTTTGTTTGTTGCAATAGTTGGCTTTATAGGGTTTGGATAAATTCAAATAAATCGGAATAGAGGCATGTCATGTGGCATTTCAGGAAGTCTCTAGAAAGCAAGGGTGCTGGCCTTCTGTAACAGATGCAAAGCCACTGACTCCCAGCACCCCAGGTGCTGCGCATTTGGGACGTAAGGTTTCCTTTTCCTGACCCTCAAACTCGTGTGTCACAACGTGAGTGAAGGGCCTACAAGGAAACGAGCCTTGGAGAATTATGGGCCGTTTTATAAACGATCCCACAACGTAGTATTCAGAATTGGAACTGATGATTCACAGTGGGGCTGGGGAAGGTTTTCTACCGTGGACCAGGCTCATGGAGAGAAAAACAGATGAGGACAAATCAAAAACAGCTTAACAACTAATATTCAGATGTTGTTTAATGTAGGAAAAAAGAGGAAGAAAGAGAAAGCTTTAGAACATAGGAGGGAACTCAGTAAATTATGCCAGCTTAGAAGAGAAAGAAAAGGAAGAGACTGGATAACAGAAAAGAAAAAATGATGGGGGAAAGAGCAAAGTACCCCAAAGTATGAACAGTCAAGAAGGGAGCGCATGGCTTAACTCAGTCTCCACCGGCCTCTCCGGCCCACCCCACGCGTCCAGCCGCACACCCACGTCTCTCCTCCTGACCGACCTCAGACGTCTGCCGATTCCACCTTTGGGGTCAGCCTTTTACTCCTTTTTGAAACTTCCCTCTGTGGCGATTCCCCCAAATGACTCCAAACCCAAAATGGCTCCAGGTCCAGTTTACTTGATTCTTACCCCTCACCCACATGCCAGGGTATCTTTTTAGGAAGAGAAGTACTTCTTAGGAACAGACTGTAGGACTCTACAGTTCTTCCGGCCTCCAGGAGGGGGGACCTCTTCATTGCTTTTATGGGAAAGGTGATGGATGTGAAAAGGGGGAAACACACTGACTCTAACCATGGTGCCGACTCCGCAGGGTCCTGTGGTAAAACAAGATCCTCGGGAAGTAGGAGCCTAAAGCTGGGAGCACAAAGCAGGGCCTGTGTTTGCTTTTTCTCCTAAGTCCATTTCAGCTTCGGGTGTGTTCCCCCTCCCCCGGCATTTCTAGATGTCTGCCCCACCCCTCTTCTTTCGCCATCTCACCTCCTTCCCTACTTGCCTTCCCTGCCTGTGCAGACGTCTCCTTTCATGGCAGGCAAGATAACACCTTTTCAAAAGGGTCACATCCCAATTCCTAGAAACTGTAAATACATTATGTTATACAGCCAAGGGAAATAAGGTTGCAGGTGGAATTAGTTCAGGTTGCCGATCAGCTATCCTAAAGACAGGGAGGTTTTCCTGGGCTATCCGGGTGGGCACAATATGGTTTTAAGGGTGTTTAAAAAGTGGACAAGATGGACAGAAGGGACACCAGGTCAGAAGGAGATATGACTTCAGAAGAGGTCAGAGTGGGAAGGACCCAACTCCCCTTTGCCAGCTTTGAAGATATAGGATGGGGCCAAGAGCCAAGGAATGCTGGCACCTCGATGCTGAGAAGAAAACAGATTCCCATCTAGGAGCCTGGAGAAGGAGCACAGCCCCACTGACACCTTGATCTTAGCCCAGTCAAACCCCCTTCAGACTTCTGATCTCCAGAACTGTAAGATGAAAGGTTGTTTAAGCCCCAACATTTGCAGTTGTTGGTTGCAGCAATAATAGACGAATGTACTTTCTATCTCAGCCTCCCCAGACACCACCAGCTTTTCCCAGGGAGAATGAAAAGGCCTTAGGACACAGACTTCCCAAGATACTTGAATGAAAATAAGAGGTCACTGAATCAGTTAGCTGCAGGTCTGCTACCTGATGACAGAGAACCCTGAATAATGGGCAGTTATTTCTCTCTCTCATGACAGGTGGCCAGGCCACAGCTGGTCTGGTAGCTCCACAGAGTCAGTAAGGCCCAACTCCCTCCTGCTCACCACCGAGTCAGTAAGGCCCAGCTCCCTCCTGCTCACCACCGACTCAGTAAGGCCCAGCTCCCTCCTGCTCATTCTAGGGCAGCTGTCCCTCTGGAGGCTCAAGATGTATTTCATGGTCATTACAGGTGCCCTCCAGGCCAGTAGCAGGAGATCTCAACCCCTTCAAGATCATTTCTGCTTATATCTCATCAGTCAAAACTTAGTCGTGTAACTATCCCAAGCTACAAGGGAAGCTGGAGAATGTATCCTATAGCAATAAGGCTCTTGTGGTGTCTTTTTTTTTTTTTTTTTTTTTTTTTTTAAACAAACAGAAAACAATTGTCCTTACTAATGAAGAAGAGAGGAAGAGGTACTGGGAGGCAGGCTGGGGTCCATCCCACAGGTCACTGTATGATCTGCGTAGATTCAAGGGTAGAAGAGAAGCTGGCCAGACTCCCAGAGCTCCTGCAGACCCAGTAAGCATTTGGTAATTCTGGGATAATCTGCATTCCCCGTGTGATGAATGAATTCTGGTTTGGCAGAAACATTAGTTTCACAAAACAGGGTCCAGGGGCTTATCAGTAGTGGCTGCTTCCAACTTTGTAGGAATGACAGTCAGGCCACCCTTCTGGATAAGTCAGTGCTCCATCTCAGCCCTGTGAAATCTTCCCAGACGGTTAGATACTTGTGTCACTGTGGGACACAATATTTCTTTTCCTTGTTGGACAGATGATGGGATCCCTAACCAGGCTGATGGAATCATCACTGTTAAAGCCTCCTTTCATTTCTCTTTGTCTTTACATGCAATTCTTCCTCCCTTGATCTTCAAGCATATGAAAGTAGAGTTCCCAGATCTCTGTGACTTCAAACATTCCTCCAGTCTTCCCTTCCACTTTATTGTCTCCAAATGCTCTGAAAATAAATCAAGGAAACAGTAATTATCCTCCCATTTGTTCTATAAATGTTCTCTGGAGGCTTATTTCGCAGTACTCTTTACAAAGTAACACTCTCTAGGAAGGAACTCGTGTGTTTCCAGAGAGTTATACATAATTTTGTGAAGAATCAGGTATTCATAAAGAAGAACCAGAGGAAATAATGTACACACTTTGCCTTTTTTGTAATTAAAACAGAAATTGTTTCTTGATTTCAGTGGGTAGGTAAAAAAATCTATTATGAGTTTTCCTTCCTTCCCCAGGGAAGGATTTGTGTGTCTTTGGTTTATAAGGTAAGTGACCTGATCCTAGTTCTTCCCTAGATAAAAAGATTTCCCAAAGTTAGCAGGAGTCACAGGTTTTGGTATAATGTCTTCAGAACAAGAGTCCACTAGTGTTGACAGGGACCGTGGTTAGTGCGTCCCATCGCTGGGTCCTGTGCTTGGGGAATGGAGCTCACAGGCACTGCCTTCCTTCCAGACGCAGTGACCTCAAGGGGCCTGTTCCCACAGATGGCCCTGAAATAGCATGTGGCACCTTGACACGGAGCAAGACCCATTCAGAACATGAGGGAAATGGCCCCTGAGAATAAAAGAGGATACTCTGCAAGATGAACAACAAGAATGAAGTGAGATAGTGGATCAAGGATGGGTTAGAAGAGAAGTGAACCTGGGACGGGACTTGAAGGGGGCAGGGAATCCAGCTGGGGATGGGTCCAGCAGGACGAGACAACAAAACTGTCTCACAGTCTACAGAGGGACAGAACTCCACTCCTGAAACGTTTATGTCCCATCGCCATATTGATAAAAGTACTAAGTCTGTTGTCATTAATTTAGAATAACTCCTGGGAGCTAACTGATGTAATTACCAATTGAGACGTGGCAATCCCTCCCACTTGACATGCTAGGTGGTTCCTGAAGAGTTGTGAGTAAAGGAGATAGTTGTGAATCAAGCCGAATGTCAAAGACAGTGGAGAGGAATGGCTGTTTCCAACAATGCCGGATAAGCAACCCTGAAAATCTAGCCTCCTATTGCAGTGTCTCTGCAGTGTAAAGGCCAGCATGGTCACAGTTAACCAGAGGTGGGGTCTGAGCTCGTCAGGAGAGCACTGTGGACAGCGCCTCTCGTCCTCGAGGAGTTCATGGTTTACCATTCATCCCTCTGCACCCTTCACTCATCCTTGGAGGGAGTTGCCACGGCATCTGACAATGTAGCAGTAAACAAGAGCAATAGTGCACAGTGTCACCCTTACCATTTTCAACTCTTTTTAAAAATTAAGCTAATTTTAATATGTTGCTTTCTTAATGTAGCCACATGTCTTATTTTACCTGATTTGGTAAACATTTCTCTTTCCCCTCCCCTTCCGAAGAAAGGACAGAGAAATAAAGAGAAAATCACCAATATTCTGGCCTGCCCACAGTCAGCTGCGATGCTGACCAGGGGCAGCGGGCTAGAGGAGCCGGGCCTGGCAGCAAGCGCTGCTGTGAGACTCCCCGACCACGGCAACCTGCCTCTTCCAGGGCCTGTGGAGTCTCTAACCCATTCTTCCTCTGCATTTTCTTTTCCAGTGTGTCTGCAAAATCCACCCAGCGTGCCGATGGCCAGCAACAACACCGCCAGCATAGCGCAAGCCCGGAAGCTGGTGGAGCAGCTCAAGATGGAAGCCAACATTGACAGGATAAAGGTGAGGGTGTGCTGAGCCGCACGGCACCCGCGGGGTTATGAGGGATGTGACAGGCAGCCATGGCTCAGTTCACTGCCCTTCCATGGGGAGGGTGAAACCAGCCATGACGGAGAGCAAAGTAATGATTAGGCAGAAGTGATTTTCCTGATGTGTCTTCGCCTTCTCCAGATTCCTACAGCATGAAATGATAGAATAAATTCAGACTGGTTTTCCATGTAGAATTTAAAACAAGACAGCAACAACAAAAAACTGGTTCATGGCTGAATTCCAACCAAAGACATTGGAGACTTAAAACTTACCAACCCACCAGTTCACCTCCCCAACCTTCCTGAGACCCTCTTCTCACTTGGGTTTTAACTTTTTCTGTCCTTAGATTCTGAGGTTCTCAGATTACGCGTCTGTTTTTCACATCCAACCCTTGTAATCAGCACTGCAGATTATTCATTTCTTCTTTATACTTTGTTGGATTTCTTTTTCTATAGAACACAAAAGTCACACCTAGCATCCCTGAAAAGTCAAACAGGGCAAAGGTTTCATGACAGTTCGTTCTTTCTGTTATCCTCCCAGACCCAACCTGACAGTGGTGCCGAAAGTCAAGCTAATTCATGTTGAACCATGACTTTAAATACAAACCCTCTGTTGGTAGATTCTGAATGAAAGGGTGACCGTGCAGTGTCATTATTATTTACTAATCATACAGATAGCTACTGCAGGGTTGCAATGTAAATTTTTGTCAACCGTCACAACTTTACTGCCCCAGAAGTAATTTTTTTTTTGCCTAAGCATTGTATAAAATACAACTCAGAAACACATCTCATTTTACTATAATAAAACTAGAACATTCCGGGTGGCATCTGTGGCTCAAGGGAGTAAGGCACTGGCCCCATATGCCAGAGGTGGTGGATTCAAACCCAGCTCTGGCCAAAAACTGCAAAACAAACAAACAAACAAACAAAAACCAGAACATTCCTCCCCGTGCCTTTTAAAAACTAAGGTATTGTTCTTATTTTCTCCATACATGACTCAGCTGCTAGGCAATCCCACTGTCTCTAGAGGTGTGTAGGGGCCAAACTCTAACTACTGGGCCAAATCAGCCCAGTGCTCATTGTTGAAAATAAAGTTTTATTAGAAGCTGCTCTTTTACCTGTTCATGGCCACTTTCACTCTACACCAGCACAGTAGAGGAGTTGTAACAGAGAACTTAGGGCCCACAGAGCCTGAAATATTTATCCTCTGACCCTTTACAGAAAGTTTGCTGACCCTTGGCCCAAAGCAGTGGTTCTCAGACCATCTGTCCATTCACAGCACCCAGAGAGTTCAATAAAAGGACTGATTCCCAAACCACAACCAACCAATTAAAGTAGAATCTCTTGGTGCAGCAGTCACCAACCTTTCTGGCACCAGGGATCAGTTTCATGGAAGACAGTTTTTCTGTGGACAGGCAGTGATGCCAGTGACTGGAGCAGCTGGGGGAGGGGGGCAGCTGGCAGCTGTAAATACAGATAAAGCTGCTTCCCTTCATCACTCACCACCCACCTTCTGCTGTGCAGCCTGGTTCCTAAGTTTCATGGAAGATAATCTTCCCACAGACCAAGGGCTAGGGATGGAGGGGTGTAGGGGAGCTCTGCAGCCCAGCTCCTAACAGGCTGTGCACTGGTACCGGTCTGTGGTCCAGTGGTTGGAGTATGATCCTAGGCATCAGAATCTTTTACATTTTTTTCTGTTAATTCTAATGTATAGCCAAGGTGGAGAACCACTTTCCTAGGGGAAGGTGTTTGCCCCTTCTAACTCCATCAGATGCAGGCTAGAGATTGAAAGGACACCTCATCTTCCTCCCCGAGTAAGTGGAGCAAATATCCGCGGACATTTTCCCACTTACCCTAAACATTTACTCCTTTGTAAAATTTGACTCCCAGGGACAGGCCACAGGGTTTCAGCACTCCTCTCTTCTCTCAGCAGCTTGGATTCTTCTGCAGTCTTGAGTGAGATAAATAAAAGGTCCTCGCCAGCTGCTGTGCTTCCAGCCGCCTTCCTCTCTCCTCTTCCCTTGCCTCTTGTTTTTTACTTTTTTATTCCCTTGGTGAGAGAGTAAAAAAGTACAGCGTGACAGGTGGGTACACAGCTGTTGAGAGAAGTGAGGTGCTCAAGACTGCAGTGATCAGTAGGGTCATCCGTCCATGGTCCTCTGGAAAATGCCATTAGCCTGTGGAGTGGCCCAACTGAGATTAAGGTCTGTGACCCCCACTGTGGTTTGCATTTTTGTTACTATTCGGAGGGAGAAGTTATATGCTGATGGGGGATGAAAACCACCAGCAGCAGAGGAGAACAGAGACAGAACTTCCCAGCCACAGGTTCCTCACCCACCCCCTGAACTCCTGCTCTCCCCACTCCCATCTATACCTCTGCCCTCGGTTACCTTCCATGTTGCTGCCAAAGAACATATTCTAAGGGAAAATCTCTTTGTTCCTCTGCCACTGAAAGTCTTTCCATGATTCCCCATGACCTGTAAAATAAAATTCGAACTCTTTAGCATACATGCAAGGTTCCTCTGGCCCCGGCCCACCTCTCCAACTTCATCCCCATCTGCTGTCCCACTTGCCGCACTGAACCACTTTTAATTCCCTTGATGGAAACTGCAAAGCCTGGAGCGTTCCATCTCTTTTGATGCTCCACCTTTCTACTTCACTAACGCTTAACTGCACTGCCGCCCTGAAGAGTCAGACTGTTTGTTGGGGTTCTTTAAGAAGTTTCTCTGGACCCACATCACGAGATTGCACTTTCCTGTTTGTTCAGTTATGCCTTTATGTATTCATTTATCTAATATTTTATTGAGAGTTTTCTAAAGGCTTGTGACATTCTAGAAATAGACAAAAGACATGATCCTTGCCCTTAATCATCTCCAATTTTAAAAATTTTGAACCTATTTGAATCTATTATAGATTCAATAAGATATCCAGGATGCATAATTACCAAATGTCATCAGGAAGAAGCCAGCCCCACGCCTTGACTAGCCTTTGAAGACACAGATAAATCACTACTAAGAAAGACAAGGCCAGTAGGTCTTCGCGTTCAGATCTCTGTGCCTCCCTTGACCCCATTAGACCTGAAATCGTTGGCAGTGCAGCAACATCCTGCACTTCAGCCTTCGTTCTGCCCCTTGGAGCCAGTCAGCCGCGCTGTGGGGAAGTGACAGGTTATTTTTAGTTTAGCTGTTGGATAAAATGTCATCGGTGTTGACAGAGTTGTCAGCTAGCTGGTTCAGGGCTTGGCTATCTGCCTGTGGGAGTCCCTGCGAGGCTGCTCAGCACTCAGGCTTCTCCTCCAGCTTTCTGTGCCTCTCCCTGAAGGTCCCAGGTTTATGATTTTTCTAGTGATCTCTTCAAGCTATAGGGGAGAACCTGGCAGAAGGTAGTGTGGCTGAGACAGCAGGAATAGGACTCTTCTTTTTTTTAATTTCAGGTTAATATAAGGGTACATACACTTAGGTTACATTGAGGTGTGCCACGTACCCCTACATTGTACCTGATCAGTGAGAGCTTACCACAGCCCCTCCACCCTCCCCGTTTCCTCTTTCTTGAATTTAAATGTGTTTTTCTCCTGTGTGGGCCTGTAGTAGGTCACCTACTAGTTTCATATGTGAATTGAGTACATGGATGCTTGCTTTTCCATTTTTGTAATATTTTACTTAAGAGGATGTTCTCCAAATCCTTCCAGGTGAATATAAAAGATACGAAGCCTCCCCCTTTTTTCAGCTGAATAGTATTCCATGGTATACGCGTACCACAGTTTATTAATCCACTCATGGGACGATGAGCTCTTGAGTTGTTTCCACACCTTTGTGATTGTGAATTGAGCTGCTATAAACAGTCTAGTGCAAATGTCCTTCTGATAAAATGATTTTTTTTTTCTTCTGGGCAGTATCAAATAATGGGGGTATCAAATGGAAGATCTACTTTTAGTTCTCTGAGGATTCTCTGTATTTGTTTCCAAAAAGGCTGCATTAGTTTGCAGTCCCACCAGCAGTATATCAAGAACAGGCCTCTTTGTATGGAGGCATGGGAACACAGCTGTCACTGGGTCTGAGGGTCCCTGGAGCAGGGGTGGCCCTAACCCTCACGTGGCCTCCAGAAAAACTCCAGCTGTGTAGAGTAGCCCTGCCAGATCTGAATGAGGTGTTTGTTTTTAAACCTTCATGTTTCTTATCCCTTTACATCACAGATCTAGATTTAGTAGATTTAGGCTAATGAACCCGTTACCAGTTCATAAACCTCAGGCATATGTGAATTTCACATCCAGCCTTTCTGCATTTCTTTGTTAATTTTTCATTCAAGGATGTAGAGTAAGGAGGAAAAAAAAGAAGCCGGGAAGAGGGTCAGGGAAAGAGGTAGAGAGGGGTGTTCATCGAGACCCTCAGATCCATGGAGCAGTAACATCCTCACACTACCTGAGCAAATACAAACTGAAAGACACTTGTCTTTGTGGCACAAGGGGAGGGACACATACAAGAGTAGAGGGCAGCAGGGATCCAGTAAGTCTCTCCATTCATCTCTGTCAGGACTCTGGGTTTCCACCAGCAGGACCCCCACCCAAGCTAGATAAGCAGAAAGAGGGGAGTGATAAGGAACATACGGGACCTGGCAGAATCCCGGGCCTGAAATGAAACTGGGGGAGCAGTGGAAGTGGGGACGGGAATGCCACTGGCAGCTCCGGCTCCAGCACATGACTCTGCTCCTCCCTGTATGGCCCCCTCTTCCTTCACCTGGGAAGGCTGATTTCTCAGCCGCTGGGCCCATGTGGCAGAACAAGGTGGCCACCCCTGGTTCCAAGGATCACACCTCAAGCTCCGGAGAGAGACAGATTCAATCCCTGTCAATCTCCATTCCGTAGTCCGAGAGTGACATGTCTGTTTTAATAAGATGGGCCGTCTCCACCTTCAGTAGACTGACACCAGGTGGGACCATAGTCTCCAAACATGTCTGGTAGGGATCAACCTACCCACGTGGATGAGAATCCCTACAAGCTGGAAAGATGCTCTTTGATGGAGGATGCTATTAGTATTATATAAAATAATGTAGATACAAGAGCAAAAGAACCAAGGCCAGACGCACGGGTGAAATCATTTCTCCATAAACTGACTCCACACGAAACTTCACATGTGTTTCTCATTTCTTCCAACTATTCCTAGTAGACATTTCCAACTGGTTCTTACTGTTCTAAGGATAGGTGATGCAAATTTCTACCTCCCCAGTCATTCTGGCCCACTCTCTGAGAACATCCTCTCCTTGTTTTTTGCCTATCCGAACCTATTCTTCCATTTGGAGCCCCAATTCCCATTTGTTCATGAATCTCTTTTTCTGTGCTTACCACATTTACTAATCAACATTCTGATCAATTTCACCTCCACAAAAGAAATTTTCCAATTGGACTACATGGTCCTTAAAGTCCAAGACCACATAGTCTGTTTCTGTCTCCCTCATGCAACACAGCCCTTTAGCTTTTCACTCACAATTACATTATAGATGTGGAAATTCCAGGGTGAATATAATAAGCCAAATACAGGCAGTCCCTGGGTTATGAATGAGATAAGTTTGTGGCTTTAAATTCCTAAGAGTTGCATTTGTATGTAAGTTGAAACAGGTGCATTTACCTATTACTTATAACAGCCTGCATTCCTGAGTGCGAGTTGTGTGTTAGATGTTTATAACTCAAGGACTGCCTATAAAACTGGGAATGGGAGAGAATTCAAATGAAGTATTATACAAAAGAGAAGGGTAAAGCAGGTTCTTTTGAAGAAAGGTAAATTATTTCATACAAGTAGCTAACATTTATAATATACCTTCTTTTTAATACAGAAAAGACCAATTTTTATAACTGAAAAACATGTATAAATTAGTGAACCAAATATGAGTGTTTTTAATGATTAAATAATCTTTCTCATTATTGGTTCATCACAGATCAGATTTGACCTCATGAGCTGTGGACTGGAAACGGGCCCATTAGACAACATGGCTTGTACTAGAGGAGGACCTAGAACCGAAGTTAGAGACTTTTTAGGTATTTTTCCAGCACTTGAGTTGGAACTTTTAACATCCCTTCTCTAAAATGTTTGTGTTCAATTTTACAAGCTAGAATGGAATACAGTCTCCTCATCACCCAATATGAGAGTATTTTTAAGGGATGATAAAAATCAGTAAAATCTGTTAAAGGATTTATAGATGGAAGGATTATGTTCAAGATGGCTAGTCCTAACTCATTTAATTTGCTGAAAAGAAAGCCAAAAAATTTAAAAATGAATTTAGGAATATATTAATAATGGAGCATAAAACTTCATCTTTATATGAGAGTTGATAAAATATTTGAAAATGCAGTAGATAATTATTAAGCACCAAGTATATACTCAGCCTTATGCATTCCACTGAGCAGTTCTAGACAAATACCAGATCAACCTCTCCTCACTTTCAAATTGTGTGAGCTGTTCCCAGAGGTCTGGCAGCTTCCTTTGCCTTCACTCGTGGTACCAGGCCATGACAGACAATCTTCCATGTTTACTGTGAAGTAAACAGGAGTGTGAATGCTGGTCTCTGCCTTTGGTCCTGACATAGAGCTCTCAAATCCTCTGTAAAGGATTCCTAGAGGCACGAGGAAAATCTTTTGTTCTAACATTTGGTCTTTGACCCTGGTTTCTGAGCCAGAGCTCTTAAGACCTAGGTAATTCCCTAGACACCTGGAGCATCCTTTGTTCTCATGAGATGACCCCTGTGGGCTCCCGGATGAAGGGTGGTCACCAGAAAGACCAAGCCATGATTAGATGCTTGGAACCTTCAGTCCCACCCATATCTGCTATTCCTCCATGGAAGGAAGAAGGGCTGGAAATGGAGTTAATGATCCCTCATGCCTACATGATGCATTTCCCACAAACATCCCAAGGACGAGGGTTGTGAGCTGCTAAGTTTGCAAACACACACACATGCTTTCAGAACAGTGTGCTCACCTCTGCAGGGACAGGAGTTCTTGCACTGGGGGCCCTTTCAAACCTTACCCTACATACCTCTTCATCAGACTATTCGTTTATATCCTTTAAAATATCCTTTGTAATATATTGGCAATAGTAAGTAGACTGTTTTCCTGTGTTCTGTGTGACACTAGCAAATTATCAGAGTCATGGCCAAGTCAGACAGAACTTGTGGATCACCTGGAGGCCCAGTACTTGTGATGCATCTGAACCAGGGGACAGTTTTGTGAGACAGAGCCCTGCCCCCTGGGATCTGATGCTGTCTACTCAGACATGGTGTCAGAATCCAGTTAAATTGTAGGATACCCAAGTGGTGTCAGAGAATTGCTTGATGTGGGGAAGCCACACACATCTGGTGTTGGAAGGAAAATATCGAAGCAGTGTGAATAGAGAGCAGGGAAATGGTCTGCGTATTTCTTCTGCACACACTCCCCATTTCAAGCTTCCATTCAGTATAATCTCTGCAGTCCTTTAAAGCAATGGATTACAGTGAAGTCAGTCTTGCTGGCTTCATGATTCATGAATGCAGACCCCCAGCGGAAGGAGGGACTTTATGACTGATGCTCCTAATGCACAGGCAGTGGCGATGTGCCTGGGCTCAACTGTTCACCAGATGGCTTGCATGCATTTTGCAACACCAATTTTAAGATGTGTCTTAATTTCAGGATGTCATGAAAACCGAGCTCTGTTCCCACATTCCGTTTAAGTTTGGGCATCTGCTTTTTCTCCTTACACCTGCTGCTGCTTGGACCTGTCCAGTGTCTTCCTGGAGCACCTTCATCGTCAGGTGGACTTCACTGAGGCCATCTGGGGTGCCCCCCTTCCCCCTGCTTCTTGGCCCCACTGTGGTTTAGCGAAGTTTCAGCCGAGCTGGGTTTCAGCTGCCGTCAATCTCAGCAGATCCCTGGTGCTATCAGAAGTGAATTTCTTCCCCTGTTCTTCACATCCCACCTCCCTAACCTGGGAGACAGCTCCAGCGGTTTCCCATCATCCCCTTTCTACATCACCCATTTTTGCTTCTCTTCTTCATTATTTCCATCAGCACACATAGTGTTATTTCTCCATCTTAAATAAAATTTACATTCTTTCTTGACACCTGCCCCATTTCTCCTCCCAGCCACTGCGCCATTAGTTTTCTCCTTTCTGTAGTAGATAGTTGAAAAAGTTATCTGTATCCACTGCCTCTAAGTTCTGTTTTCCCTTTCTTTTGGAAGGTTATTTTATTCTGGAAATAATTTCAAAGTTACAGAAGAGTTGAAAGTATGGTACAAAAAATTTCCTTTTCCCCTGAACCATTTGAGAATAAGCTGTCAAAAGATGTCCTATCACCTTTGAATAATTCAACTTGTATTTCCTGCAAGGACATTCATCTATTCTGGAGTGTCCAACCTTTTTTTCTCTCTTTCTGCCATACATTGGAGGAATAAGAGTTGCCTTGGGCCACACAGTAAATACATGACCACTAACAAGAGCTGATGGGTGAAGGAAAAAGGTTCATGCCTACTTTTCATGATATCTGACACCACAGATAAACCAAAAAAAGTCCTCACAAAATCAGCACGTAGCCTGCGGCCTGCAGGTTGGACAACCCAGCCTCTTCATAATCATAATGCAGTCATCAGAGCCAGGAAATAAGTAACACGGGCTCATTACTACCTTCTGATCCTGAAATCCCATCTAAGTGTTGCAAGTTATCCCCGTAATGTTCCTTTTAGCAAAAGGACCCAGTTCAGAACCATGTACTCCTGTCTGGCACAGTTCCTTAGATTTCCTCGATGTTAATGACCTTGACACTTTCAAAGAAGACGGGCCATCTGTTGCATAGAATGTCACTCAGCCTGAGTTCATCAGATAATTCTCTATGATTAAATTCAGGTAATAAAACTTTGGCATTAATATCATAGACCGGATGGAGTGTTTCATTTCATTGTGTCCTAGGGGGGGACATGATCTGAGATTGTCACTGACTTGTGGGTTGACTTCAATTACTTGACTAATGTGGAATCTTCCACAGTTCTCCATGCAAAACTCCTTGTTTATTCTTCATAGTTAAAAATGTATTTGGAGTTTAGGGGAGGTTGCTTGAGATGACATAACTGTATCATTCCTCATTCTGGGCTGTCTTTATTTAATCATATGGATATAAGCTCCTGGCTTCCTCTTTTATTAGTAGTTTACAATCTGCTACTGTCGTCATTTACTTTGATGTTGGCACACCCTGAAGTGGTTGCCTTGGTCTTTCCACTTGCCTCCATCATTCTTTGAGCATACCTTTAGTTTTTGACATAAACAGATGTTCTAGGCTCTTCTTGTCTTCTCTGCCCCAGCCCTAGAATCATCCTTTTGTCCAAAGAGCACTGTTTCCTTTGAGAATGGTGTTTAGAAACCAAAGTTTAGATGCTCAGTGTGCCCATCGCTAAGGTGTTGCTGTTCCCAGGTCCTGGTGGCTACATCCATGCTCTTTACGTCTCCCTTCCCATCTGTATCTGCGTCTGTATGTAACCATACGTTCACACCAACACCCCCAAGCCTGGCCTGTGCCCCAGGGTTCATTCTAGGCGTCTGCCTTCTTATTCGTACTCCCCTCACTGACCGTGAGACACCTGGATCTCCTTGTCCTGGTTTGACCACTCCCTTGTAGGGAAGCAAGCTTCTACTCCAGGGCCTCCCTCCCCACGGGATGTCTTGCACATCCTGCTTGCCCCCCACCCCCAAGATGCCTCACCAGGCTGCCCTTGCACAGACATTCTCTACACCCTGCTTAAGCTCTCGCATCCTCCATGGGTCTCTGACCTAGTGTGGAAGCTGAGCTTGCTGCATCCCACCCAGCAGTAGTTTTCATATTGAGTTGTCCAGGAAGAAGAAGGAGGACAAGGCCCCATTTGCTCTTAAGCCCATTCCCGTGAAGCTGCCATCCTCACTACTCCCCTGATGCTCTTGTCACAGGCACGGTGACTCCAGAGATCTAGTCATCAATTTGGTTTTCATCCTTGGTGACCTAGTGGCAGAGTTGATGACTCAGTGTGTCTACAGACCCCGTCTTTATTGGCTCTCCTTCCTCCCCACTTCCACCCTCATCATTCCCCCTTTCTGGTTTCTCTGAGGTCCTCCAGCTTCTTGCACAGGAGTGCCCCAGGTTCCGTCCTCATTTTTCTCTGCTTTCCTGGTGACCTGTTCATACGCAGGATTGCTGCACCATCTCTAAGGCTTAGTTCCCAAATGTATAGCTGTGGTCCACACGTCTCTCTTAAACTCCAGCATCATATAGTTAATTAATAGGCATTTCAATTTCAACCTATCTAAAACTGAATTTCTGATCTCCCCCTCCCCCAAAACGTCTCTCCCTGAAGTCCTACCCAGCTCAGCTGAGGGCAACTTCATTTTCCATTTGTTTAGTCCAAAAGCTTAGAGTCATCCTTAATATTTTTTTTCATTCATACCCTACATCTAATCCGTCAGAAAGTCCTGGTGATTTCATGTGAAAATGCTGCCCATCTGGAGTACATCCCACCACTCTGCTGCTGTTACTCCATCCTGAACCGTTGTCACCTGCACTTGGGTTACAGCAGCAGCCTCCAGAGTAGTCTCTGCTCTGCCCCTGACTTTTGCAGAGTACTACCCTCAACACAGCACTCAGAGTGCTCCTTTAAAATGTAATTCTGTGGCTTAGCATTTGTCTGTCCACAGCCTTTACTCTGTAAGATTTTACCCAACAATCAACTACCTTATCAATAAAACCCAACTGCTGCAACCTGTTCTGTCAAACACTCCCTCACCCACACATCCAGTTCCTTTTATTCTGCTCTAATTTCTCAATCATAAGCTCACTACTTTCCAACATTCTCTGTGACTGTATAATATTTTATCTTCTATCCTCTCTGTTCTCTCACTCAAATGCTTTCTAAGCAATTTGCTTATGCTGTGCCTTGGTGTAGTTTGATTCATGCCTGTTCATTGGGGATTTCTTGAATTACCTGAACCTGTGAGTTTGCAATTTTCATTAAATTAAATTTTTTTAAGTCATTATGTCCTCAAATATTTTTTCTTCCTTCTCCTCCACGCCCATCTCTCCCTTTTCCTGCAGAGGCTCTAATTATGTGCATATCGGGCCACTTGCAGTCATCTCCCAGCTCAGTCGGTTTTGTTCGTTATTTTTTCCAGTCTTCTTTGCTCTGTGCTTCCTTTTAAATAGTTTCTACTGTTGTTTTCAAGTTCACCGATCTTTTCTTCCATGGTGTCTAATCTAGACATTTTGAATTTTGTTCAGTTGCATATTGGAATTTTTTTATATTGCTTTACATATTTGGGGGTTTCATTTTGGGGTGTAATTAGGCTACTTAGAAACATTTTGACCTATCCAAGGTTTGTATTAAATTAGTAGGCAGCAGCCTTTAACCTAGGGCTACATGGCACAGGTGCTAAAGCGATATCCTCCCCTGCTCAATCTCCTGTGTGGTGGGAGGTCTTCTGCCCTGGTCCATGTGATCTCCAGGCATTGCTTCCTGACCCTTTCTGATATTCTCTGTGCAGCCCCGGGTGTTTTTCTCCCAACCATGTGCTGGTCAGTATTCAGCTGAAGACTCCAGAGCAATCTTCAGGAGCACTTTCTGTCTGTGTGCAACTCTTTCTATCGACTCAGAGAGATTGCTGAATTCTGGGCCATCCCTCTCTGCACCCTCACATGTAGTCAGGGGGGCACCTGCAGGGCTAATCTGACCTCTTTTCTTTCAGGATCACATACCCACGCTGCCTGTTGTCTGACCCTTAGAGACCATTGCTTCATGTATTAGAGATAGGAGGGTTGACTTTGTTCCTGTTACCACAGAACTCTAGACTACGTCCCGTGGACAATTAAGTTTGTGAATTCATCCTAGAAATGCACTACATGGCTCATTGCTGAATCACTATGGTCACCTTCAAAGTGTACCCCTTGGGAAGCTGTGTACCAATGCCAGTGCCAATCCACCCTTCAAAGCAATTTTGGAACTCTTTCTGGAATGGCCGTTGGACATGTTGTCATCTGAAGTGTGACAATTAAGTTCGTGAACTCATCCTAGAAAAAGGACTACATGCCTCATTGCTGAGTATCACTGCAGTCACTGGATATCCCGGGCAAACATTTTGAAGGTGTATAAGCTTGTTCCCTGTTTATTCCAAGTATCCAGAAGTGTGCCTGACATGTTAGGTACTCGCTTAGCAGTTACTAGTTGAATAGAGTATTTGTGGAATAAGATTATGTTTTTGAATCCTTCAGCAATTATTGAGCGTCTGCTGTGTGTCAGGTACTGATGATTCAGTGGTGAATAAAACAGGTAAGGTCCCTGCCTTCGTGGTGCTCAGTGTCTAAAGGGAAAGACAAATAGTAAACAGCAATAAACAGTGTCCATAATTATACACTGTGATAATGTGAATGCTGAGAGTGAAGAGAGTGGGGTGCCCTGAGAGAGAGGTACTCCAGGAACGCTCTGCCAGGAGGCCATATGTCTGCTGGTCCCTCAGGGAGGAGCAGCCAGCCTGTCGAGGGGATAGAAGTGGAGTTTTCCAGGGAATTGGATATGTGAAGCTCAGGGACAGAAAAGGACTTGGAGCTTTTGAAAATTACAGGGGACAAGAAGGAAGGAGGGGTGGGGAAAGGAAGAGCAGAGAGAGGGAAGGAGGGAGGGCGCTGGGGCCTTGGTGTGTGCCACACCTTTTGGGGCCAAGACACAATTGCAAGAGGGACTTTACCTAACAAATGCAATCACTGTAACCTGGCTTATTGTACCCTCAGTGAATCCCCAACAATAAAAAAAAAAAAGAAAGAAAGAAAATTACAGGGGACATGAGAGGAGGGAGGAAGGCTGCAGCAGGACCTTGGAGAGGGGTAGGCCCAGAACAGGCGGGACCCACAGGCTGGTTTACAAAGTTGTAGTTTTCTACACAGAACAATGAGAACCAACTGAAGGTTTTAAACAGGAGAGTGATATGAGCCAATTTATATTTTTAAAATATCTTTCTAGCTTTAGTATAGAGAATGCTCCTCCTGGCACAGTTATAAAAGCAGGGAAGTCACTTAGAACTGAGATTATTTGTGTTTTTTGTGCCCTCCCCGCATTTGACTGTCGGCTGAAGCCAGGAGTCCTCTTCTCAGAATAATGTTTTAAATTACAAAAGAAACTAATTATATTGAAAAATACTTCATTGGAATGTTTATATAAAATACTTTAAATAATAAAAATATTTTTAAAAGTATAATTTTTAAAAAATACGTGAATAGCTTTATGAATGTATTTTTTATTCACTGATTATACAGGATGTGAGAAAAGGTCTATAAACATAGAGTGGGTGAACATAAATGCAGTGTCGAGATGTCGCCAGTGACTATAATGTGATTGAAAACATCTGGTTTCTTTCAGTGACTAAGTCACACTCATTTCTAATGCTACTCTGGTGTACTGTACATATTTATAATGAAAGAAAATGTCATATTTCCAGTTGGGGTCAATGAAAATAACACTGTAGTTTTCTGTATTACTGAAGTTCATAGACTAGCACCTTAATTCTATCCATGGATTCCTTGTGGAATCCAAATTAATCGCTTTTTATTTAAGAAGCAAGGGAGGCTCAAACCAGCGTAGTTGCAATTGAGATAAGAAGACAAAGTGGACAAAATTTGAGACATCTTTGGAGAAAGAATCAATAGAACAGAAAAGGGAGCGATGTTCTAGAGTTATTGGGGAAATCTCCTTGGAAGAACTAGGCCTAGAAATGAAAGAAAGGAAGAAAGAAAACATGGGTGCAAAATGTTAGCAGGGATGGATGGGTTAGAAAGCAAAGATATCACCAGGCAGACTGTCACTGCAACTCTTCGTAAGGTGAGAGACAAGGGTGACAGCTGTGGGTTGGGCAGGAGGAACGTTCATAATGATGAGTCAGACTTGGCCTGGCCACTCCGGGCTGTGGGGCCTGGGGCAGACACTTGCTTAATGAAAGTTGCTCACTTCACATACTTAAGATGAGAATAATAATAATTCGCGACTATGATGTTATTATAGGGATTAAATAAGATGCTATGTGTAAAGTGGTTGGCACAGTTCTGACACATAGCAAGGACTAATAAATATTAGCAATTAATTCTAATTCCTACCAGGATTCTGACATGTTGGAACATTGCCCAGAGGAAATTGCAGACTAGCAATTGAGGAAACAAGATAAAACACATTCTATGTTTTGAGAAGAAAACCATGAAGAATCAGGTGTTCAAAGATAAAATACGAACAACCCTTAAGTTATTAATTTTGCCCACGATAGCGCTTTCTGTATCATGAAAAAGATTCTGAATATTTGTGCTGTGTATTTGTGTGCAAGGGTTGTGCACACGCAGGACAGATGGTGAGGAATGTTGTCTTAACAAGCAGGTTGTAGGCACCACGTATTTACAGTTTCTGGGGCTGACAATAGAGCTCCTGTTCAGTATCGTAATGACTGCTGTTCATACAAGTAAAAATCACATGCCAGAAAAGTGATCGTGATTCCATCCGAAAGCCTGTCCTTTGTTTTTATTTAGGGGAGCCAAGCTATGAACACGATGTTTCTTTTTGTCGTAGGTGCCTTTCATAAAGAATTTCAGTGTCGGGTGGCACCTGTGGCTCAAAGGAGTAGGGCGCCGGCCCCACATGCCCGAGGTGGCGGGTTCAAATCCAGCCCCTGCCAAAAACTACAAAAAAAAAAAAAAAAAAGAATTTCAGTGTCAAGTGTCCCTGCGTTAGAATAGTTCACATTAGGTGGCCCTGACTTAGTGGCAAAACAGCAGGGTTCATGTGCTTTTTCTGCCACATGTTTTGCTGTGTGACCTTGAATAATTCTTGTTATCTGCTGAGTCTCCCTTTTTCATCTGTGAAAAGAGGATAATAGTTCATGCCTCAGGATTATTGAAAAGATCAAAAGAGAGAACATTTAACTCAATGTCTGGGACAAAATAGGAGTGCAATAAAAGTATTTTTTATAAACACCATAACGGCTGTTAAAGAGGGAAGCTGATTTTTACAGAAATATGCTGCCCTGGGATGAAGAGTATGCCTGAGAGTCACCACACCTTGAATCTTAGAATTTGGAAACGGAGTATCTGCAGATGTCATCAGATTAAGAAAAGGTCGCCGTGGGTGAGGGTGGCCCTAATCTGGTGACTGGTGATATGAGAATTTTAGACACAAAGAAGAAAATGCTGTGTAAGAAAGACACACACAGGAGAGAAGCCCCCGTGACAGCAGGGGCAGAGTCCAGGCGAAGGCCAAGGTCCAGGCGAAGGACGGAGGGGACCGCCAGCCACCACCAGACACCAGGAGCCAATCAGGGAGCAGATGGTCCCTCAGACCTGGCAGGGGGGACCAGGCCTGCTGACCCTGAGGTTTCAGACTCTCAGCCTTTACCAGTGTGAGAGAAAACACTTCCCCCGCCCAGTTTGTCAGGACTCCTTAAGGCGGGCAGAGGAAACCAACATGCCTGCCAGTATGTACAACTCAGTCAGGGAGGCTGGACTTGGTAGTAGCAACACAGGGACCGCCCCCCCACCCCCTTCATTGCTGTTGCTCTCAGCCATACAGAGGTACAGCTGACCACATGTCAACCACAGGCCAGCACCGTGGCCCCCTCTGTCGGACCCTGGCAGACAGAGCAGCCTCGATCTGGTCTGTGACAAAGGGGGCAGAAAGTCAAAAAACTCAAGGATTTATAAGATTTAAAGAAGATGAAATGTATTTGTGTGTCCAACCAGTAGATCATAAAATTGAAGTGTCTTTAAGTGACAAAAGTTTAATCAACTGAGCCCTGGGGCAAGGAACACTTGCCATTAAACCATTTTTAAAACTTCTGCATTAATTAAGAGGGTTCCTAGTAAATCATTTCAGTTGGACGGAGGGAAAGGGGACAGGAAACCGCTCATTGGCCCTGGGAGCTTCTGCTCAAAAATGAGACATATAAATTCTGCTCCCATCTCACTGGCCAGGGCCAGTGTCTGTCACACGACCAAATCTGATGTCATGGTAGGGGTGTGTGCACCCATGAGGTGATCTGTGCAATAATATAATCTACTCAGCCCTTACGGAGGATTGCCTTTCCAGTAGTTGCTTTGAGAGGTTTTCAAAGTGCTGCAGTGATGTTGCTGTCATGTTGGAAAATCTGTGGGTATGATCTTCTCAACAAGTGTGTTATGGCAAGAAACTGACTCTTTGTGATTTTTGACCCCCAGTGGCGTTCCCTTTCTGATCATCTACCTGGTCTCCAGATGTAGTAATGGATGATTTTTAATTTACTTCCCAAAATTAAATCTACCCCCTCAAGTAGTACAAATGTGCCGCTGTTGAGGCCGGTCAAAGGAAGGAACTTGGGTGACCCCACATTAGGAGCTGCAGAGAAATCCTGAGGAATGACAGCATCACCAAAATCATTGACAGCTCCCAGAGAAACATCTTGAAAGGGTAGACTGCTTGGCTGAAGCCATAATACAATATTACAATTGTATAACAAATATATTTGCTGTCATTTAAATAGTTCATTTTGTAAACTATGTACTATATAAAGTACGTGCATGGCTAGACACCTCCTGATGTGTTTGGGCGGGGAGAGAAGTCACACAGCATCGCTGGTGCAGTTCCTGAAGCAGAGACGTGCGGCTACAGAAGAGCAGTGACAGTGACCTGTGCACCTTACCGCGCGCTGGGCACCAGCGGTTTGCGTGGAGGAATATGTCATTTAGCCCTCGCAACCAGGCTGGGACCCTGAAGGAGGTACCCACTCTTAGGGTAAAACAGGAGAAGGGTGGACATCGACATGACCCTGGCGGTGACCGCCGCCTCCAATCTAGCACCCTGAAGGGCCTCACTCACCTTACCCTAGCCCCGGACCTGCTGGCCACGGTCCTGTGAGGTCACTACCACCTGCTTCCTTCTTTGCAGATGAGAGAACAGAGGCTTGTGGGGGGTTGAGGATCTTGCTTCATTTTCACGTATGTAGCGGAACAAGGATGTGACCCCCCAGGCCACTGGACCCCAAAGCGTGGGGCTTGGGGCTTGACAGACAGCACCACGCTGCCTCTTCGTGCCCCATTTATGGTTCTGGTTGTTTCTTTGCAGGTGTCCAAGGCAGCTGCAGACTTGATGGCCTACTGTGAGGCACATGCCAAGGAAGACCCCCTGCTGACCCCTGTCCCGGCCTCAGAAAACCCATTTAGGGAGAAGAAGTTCTTCTGCGCCATCCTTTAAGTCTCCATGGGGAGCCTGCAGAGCCTCCGGGCTCCTGGGACATTGATGTAGAGTTTGTAGCAAAGTGGGCGCCTTTCTAGTCCACAGCATTTGAAGAGAGCAAGGAGAAACATCTGGCAACTCCAGGCTATGCATGTTTAAAGAGCTGGCCCCCTGCGGGAGCACGAGCAGACCCACGTCCTGAGTTAAGAGATCTGATTCTGCAGAACTGCCTGGAGGAGGGGAATATACAAAAGTAAAAATTGGTATCACTTCTTTTCTGCTATCTCTTCCCCAAAACCTTATGTTTCTGCTTCGTATTTAAAAAATAAAAGTTCTAACAGACAGCTGTCCTGAGCTAAGATCCGTCTGACCTTCTTGGAATGCATATTGTCTTTAGAATCCCCTGTGAGAAGCTGAGCTGTCCAGTGTGGCCGCGGTCTGGCCTGGCCTTGGTGTTTAGTCTCCGTGCCTTTCTGCCTTCCTTCTCCCGCCCTTCCCCTTGCCTACCCCGTCACAGTGGTATGAAGATAAGGTTGGACTTGTCTGTAAGATTGAACTCCAAGGATGAGCCCCAAATTGTTCAGGGTGACGTTTCCCGTGCTGCACCCTCATGGTAATAGCAGCCACCACCAAAAATGCTGGTTGTCTTGTTCTCTTATCACCATTCCTGACATTTGTACATTATAGCTTTGACTCCACAAGTACAGGTAAATCACATGTTGTGACTGGTGCTTTCATATGTTTGTGACAATTTTTGATTAATACTGCATGAAAATGTCCCTATGTTACATCCATTCAGAAGTTTTGTTGTTTTACTAAAAAGTTGGAAAAAGAAATGAGAGGGGAAGGATTCTGGGAAGGAAAAAATTCAGTATTTTGAAAATTGAGATTACTCCAGAGCCTTAGCCGTGCCTAAAATACCTCCTAGTTAAGAGTTGTGTAAATGCCTCTTCAGTATATTTTCCAGAATCCAAAGCAATTTTTTTTTTTTGGCTAATCCAGGATCCAAGGCAGCATAGTGACTACCAATGAGGAGAGTAAAGGGTCCCTGAAGCTGGGAAGTACTTTTATCATAGAGTGTAAGCAAGTTCCCTCTTTCCCCGAATCAGAAATTCTAAATTAAAAGAACACTCTGTATGCTAGGAAAACCATGGCCCGCTTTTGTTCAAGTATCAGAAGAAATAAACCCACAGCTCCAGGAAAAGTGACCCACCCTCAGAAGCCCAGTTGCCTGCCCTTTAGGGAGGAGGACCCAGCTGGCTACTCACTGGGGGCAGATGTGGTCTCCACAGCTCACTCCACCCAAAAGGGTTCCGGCTCTTTTCCCCCCACAGAGATAGTCTTGGGTCTTTACTCACTGAAACTTCTCATAGAATCTTTTGTTTTTGCTCCATCCCATTTGTTAGAGTCTCCTGGGCTTTATTTACAATGCCCTTGTAGCTGGAGCCTCCCTCGGGAATGTCAGGGCTTAGAAGCTTTATCACTTTTTTCTGTGTCATCTATAGTCAAAGAGGCCTCCCTTACATCTTGTTGGCCATTTCCCAATTAATTTTATTCTCTTCTCACCCCACTCTGTTCTCTCCTATTTAAAAAACCCAGAAGTATAAAAATGGAGGGAAAAGAAAAATAAGAAGACCTAGTATGCCAAGGACAGATTTCAAACAGACTTGGTCGAGGTCGGCCTTGTCTTCTTCGTGGGCATGCTGGTATAAATGCATCCAATTAAAGCTGGGGTGGGAGAACAGGATCCTGAAACATTTGTGAAATGTATGAATAGACTTCCTAACCAGATGCTTCTGTTCTTCTCAAATTTTTGGATTTTGTTACAGTCAGCAAAATGCTGATGAAGAGTTTAGGGGGGGAAACCTAGCAGGGTACTTATTAAACTACAGTCCTTTACAACTATCATAGCTTAGTAATACTGTGGAATCACCTAAAACCATATCACATTTTTTTTTTTTTTTTTTTTGGTAGAGACAGAGTCTCACTTTATCACCCTCAGTAGAGTGCTGTGGCGTCACAGCTCAAAGCAACCTCCAACTCCTGGGCTCAGGCAATTCTCTTACCTTAGCCTCCCGAGTAGCTGGGACTACAGGCGCCCACCACAATGCCTGGCTATTTTTTTGTTTTGCAGTTCAGCCAGGGCTGGGTTTGAACCCGCCATCCCCGGTACATGGAGCGGGTGCCCTACTCGCTGAGCCACAGGCACCACCCCATATTATACTTTTAAAATGAGCCTAAACATGAATACGCGGTCTCATGAAAACCACTGTGAAAAAAACGCTCTTCAGTGATGGTGAAGGCATCATTACAAGGGCTGGATGATTTTCATAATTCACAGCATTTCCTTTTCCCAGAAGGACTCTTTATATTCTCATGTAAATCTAAATCTTTAGAGCACTTAAGACGAAATTAAAATTTTTAGGAACCACCATGATATGGATCTGGTGATTAAAAGTTAAGGAAATTCCAAACTGCCTGTGGCCGTGTTTATAAAAAGAGAGCAGAAAATGCCTAGCCCATCTGAAATTAAGTTCACGGACAATGTTTGGGGCCTTTTATAATTTCATGTCTCACACTATGAAATTATAATACTAAAATCTTTATATACATTTTGGCTTATTGGTATTTGTACTTATTCATGGGAAAAAGTCTTTTGATTACTTATGTCTTTTGATTACTTTAATTCCTTTAGAAATTTAATAGTCATTCTCACCAGCACAATTTTATCTTACAGGGTAACTAATAGGAAAATTCATCTTATTTGTTTAAGTCTCTAGTCTCTATAGATAATTTGCTGGTTAGTAATGAAAACCTGCCATGGAACTAGTTAATAAGTAGTAATGTTAAATTTCATATTTAGAATGCAAACTCTATACAGAAAAAAAAAATCATCCTCAATATTAACTCCAGTTTAAAAATTGTTCTTTTTTATAATTTGAAACCAAGCACTATTTAATTTAAATCAGAGGATGCACAAAAATACTTTGATCTGAATCTGATTGCACTAATAATATTTGAAAGAGATTGCCTCCCAAGGAAAAATTAAACAATAAAAATTAATTCTCCATACACTTATACTCACATAAGAAATTTTAGGAAAATATAGCATGCTACCTTAAAAGATTTTTGTACTTTTTTCTTTCCTACTATTTTTTTCTAGCTGTTCCTGGAATTGATGAATTGTTACTTATATATTAATGTTTCACAGCCCAAGAATTGTTTGCCTTTTTCCTGTACAAGATCTGTGGTGTGTGTCTTTCAAAGAGAGGGACATGCAGAGATGTTAAAGCAAGAAAACCTGAATGTGATGTGCACGTTTTCATCCCCCTTGGACAATGTGTTTTAATAAATGGAATTTTCAGACCACGTCATATGCAAATTCATTGAAAAGGCGGAGGGGCCACCTCAGCCACTGATTCCACGGGTAACTTTGAGGAGGATCTGATATTACCAAGAGATGGAAAAATAGGAATCCATTGATTTTCTTTAAAAAGACGCCCTAAGGAAGAAAAAATTTCACATAGCACTGTTTAAATGTCTTTCTCCCTGGGTCTCTGTATCTCAGGTATGATCTGGGTTAGGGACTGAGGAAGATGGGGTGGGGAGGGGAACCTAAGTCCCCAGCAGCTTGGGCCATGCAGAAAGAAAGATGAGCTGAATTTGCACTATAACTTGCTGTGAGTATGCCACAGGGTATTTTCCTTTATGAAAAAGAAAAAAATGAACACAGAAAGCTCATGCTTTCCATAAGCTGTCCATGATTTTAAAGGAATACAGGAGAAAATAAATCCTTACAACCTGACTTCAGCAGCTCCTCAGAGATCTTCTTAGTCAAAAAAGACTCCAAACGTCCTTCAAATTATGCTACTATCAATTGAAAAAAAATTAAGGAAACACAAAATCTCCTAGCGTTGAGCCACCAACAGCAGCATCTTTAAACCACAGATGACGGTGTCGCTTGGCCCCGGGGCTCCCCTGGAAGCTGCTGTCCTCCGACTGTGGCCGGTGAACCACGAGCTGCAGAATGACTTGGAATGCCCCTTTAAGAGGCAGAGCCTGGTTCCCCCCCCCAACTCAGAATCTCTGGTAGAGACTCCTAAAGACAGGTATTCTGTTGCATGCCATAGTCTGGGGACCACTGCTTTCAGTGCTAAAGGCACAACAGGTCGTAGGTATGTTCGTTCTTACTCTGATGGCCCCACGGTGTGAACACGCGGAAGCCGAGCGTGAGAACCCAGCTAGCTCCCGGACAGGTGACGCCGGGAGGAGGGCGCCCCCCAGCCCGCCCCTGTGCCAGGGCGCCCCCAGCTCTCCCTCTTTAAAAGCTGGTCACACTGCAGACAGCGCTCACGATGACAGAGGGAATTGGGTCAGCTCCAATCCACAAATTGCAAATTATTTGCCAAGGGAAATCCCTTTCCCTTCGGTTCTGCCCCAAATCTACATTTTCTTCTATTTAGAAACAGGAGGCTGGGGCAGGATTTATTTTAAGGAAGGGCCCTGGGCTGCTAGGCTTCCCGCCCCGAGAGCGCTCGCTGCCTCTCCGCGTCACTAACGCGGAGAGCCGGGGGGGGGGGGGGGGGGTGCTGCGTCTCCACCCCGAGGTGACAAAGTGCCCGCGACCTCGGTTCTGTGGACAAGAGCCCATTTGACACGAGCTAGGAGCCACAACGGGCCCCGAGGTCCCTTGGAGAAGTCCCCTCACCACTGCATGCTATAAAGTGGCACAAGACTGCGGGAACCGGGCAGCTCGGGGGAAGAGCTGATGCAGAGCCGCAGACGCCACTCGCCGGCAACCTTGAACAGAGACCAGTCAGCCCCCTCGCCTCCCGGCTCCCCGCTTTCCACCACGCTGGCTCACGCCCTCCCTGCCTGTGTCCCAGTTCCCCGGGCCACCCTGACTCCCACCTCCTCCCGCCGCGGCCACGCCCCCGCCCCTGTGTCCATCACTCCGGACTGCCCTGGTTCTGAGTGGCCGACACGTGGAGCTGACACGTCCCGAGACGGGCCCCCTTCTAGCGCAGCGGGGTGCAGTGCTCCGACGCTGCCACCGGGTGTCACTGTCGCGGGGACCTGCTTTCCTCTGTGGCGCTCGGTTCTCAAGACACCTGCCTGCTTACATATCGACAGTCCAGCAATCACGTGGAAAGTCCCTAAACGTATCCCTGGAACACTTCCGAGACCCTTATGGGCTCCTGTGCCGAGGTGAATAGAGGTAGTCACCGTTTCCTCACAGGGAGAACAGCAACTCTAAGGGGCATTGAAGTCCTTTTACTAGAAAAGGAGCAACAAAAATTTAAAGGCAAGAAACAGCTGGTGCCAATCACGTATGGCCAGATGGACTGTGTCACCTCCACTTTCCCCATGCTCAGAAACCAGGGCGCTCTCAAGCACACCAGGTCCACCCTCAACTGCTCGGTTCGGGGCCCCAGAGAGCCAGGCTGCACCCTGCTAATCCTGTCTCGGATTCCAAACGCTCTGTTCAGCCTCACCCTTGCCCTCCCACGGCCCTGTGCATATAGCCCACTTCCACGCTGCAGTCCACGATGCTCCTGCCTCTGGAATGGCATCACACAATTCCTCAAGTAACTAAGCGGTGTTTGTCTTTCAAGCCCCATGTTGTCTATAAATGACTTCAGGTAGTAAGAGTCTCTTTCCTGGCTCAGACAGTAGCACAGTGGTTACAGAACCAGCCACATGCCACATGCACTGAGGCTGGCTGGTTGGAGGCCACACTGGGCCAGCTAAACAACAATGACAGCTGCAAAAAAAAAAAAAAAAAAAAAGCCAGTCATTGTGGCTGGTGCCTGTAGTCCCAGGTTCCTGGGAGACTGAGGCAAGAGAATCGCTTAAGCCCAAGAGTTGGAGGTTGCTGTGAGCTGTGATGCTACAGCACTCTACTGAGGGCAACATAGTGAGATTGTCTCAAAAAAAAAAAAAAAAAAAGTCTCTTTCCTCTCAATGCCTGATGCCCTGTTGTTGCCCCCAACAGCTCTGTGTTTGTTGTGTTGGAGGCCGGGTGCCAGGGTAGGCAGCAGGGCTCTGGCCTTCTGGGAGCTCCATTTACTGGAGGAAGCAGACAAGGAAATCGTTGCCAAAGTGGAATCCTCTCGGGCACCTGTTTACCCCTGACTCCCAGTCACTCACTCTCAAGCAGTGATGATGGTCATGATGATGACAACACAGTAGCCACAGCCTGAAAGTGAACGCTCAGGAAGCACTTAACTCTGAGCCAGGCACAAAGCCGAGCCTGGACCAGACAGCACTTCGTTTAATTCTCATGGTAACCCCACAACACGGACGTTATTTGGTTTCTGGTAGCAGACAGCTCTTGTGCCTGCCGACACATCCATGACCCACTACTGATTTGAGCCACAGCTGCAGTGGAGATGTCTCTGCAAGCTTATTCTTCCCAGAGGAAATCAGTGTCCCCAGAGCACTCCTCAGCTCCTGAGGATGAGCAATGTCTCAGGCTCCCTCGCTTCCGAGGATGATTCTTGGCACATTTTATACGGTTTCTCTGAGATCTCTACCAGGAGTGAGCCTCAATTCCCACAACAGCAACCAGCCCCAAAAGAGGCCATCTTGTTTATTCTTCCCTGAATCTGCCTCATTGTTTCTCTTCCTACATTTCTACCTCCAGGGATCCCCTTCACCACCACCCCTAATGAACTACCCCCATCCATGTCCTTGACTCAGGCTCTGCTTTGCAAGGAGCTCAAGTTAACTCACCTCAGATCAGGAATTTGAGGTGTGAGAAGGTGGAGGTTTCCCCAAATTCTCATTGCTGCGAAGGGACAGATCAAGGCTACAAACCCAGATGTGTCTTGATTCCCAAGATCTAGCCCCACAGGCTATCCCATAATGTAAATTGGCACAAGTAGGAAAGGCAGAGGCTAGAATGAAAGTTCTGAGTCTGTTCTTAGGTGTAGAATATGCAGATAGTTTGCAGACTTCAAATCTCTGCATTTCTTCTCTGGAACAAAGAAATCCATGAGCTCTTCTTGTCAATACTCACTCTCCACTGTGGCCATTTGGTATCTAGAAAGGGTCAGCAGTAGCTTCTAAGTTCACCTTGCACAGAAGAGATTTTCTGGAATTGAGGAATCTGTGCAAAGAAAACCAAAAAACATGATGATAACAGGGAAGGCTACAAATGTTTATTTCTCTTCAGGACTTTCAGGAGAGAAACATCTCTTCTTTTTCTACTGACTGTTCTCACAACTGCTTCTCTGTCATCTGGGAGCCCAGGGCCCCTTCAGAGGTTAGAGGCAGGGTCATCTGAGTAGCAGCCAAGGTTTCCAGCAGCTTCACACTCCAAGACAAGACCTGAGAAAAACCATCAAGAAAGAAACTCAGGACAAAGACCCTTGCAGAAGCAGTTTCTAAGACTCCCCTAAAGCTGCTTTAGGAAAAAGAATAATGGGTCTCCCTATGTCCTGCCCCTGCTCTGGGAATATGCCTTGTCCGTGGAACAGAAGCCCAGCACAGGTGCTGCACACACACCCCCGGGGAAAGCTGTTCCAACACGCTTGGGAAATGTCTTTTAATTCAACTCCCTATTTTGCAGATAGAAAAATTTAATTGTCCTTGAAAATTAGGTAGCTATTTAGTGGTACAGTCATGAGTACCACTGCAAAGAGACGATTCACAGTGGCAAGATGGAACTGTCTCAGGTTGTCCCTAGAATGCCGTTCAAATATTTTATAGGAAAACATCCCTGAATTCAATTTCACAATTTTGCAACATTATTAAAAGATAATTTTCCATCAAAAAAGGGTAAAAATCATTACTTTCATACAGGTGTTAAATGAACAAATGTTAACAATTATCTTTAATTTTTTATTAATAAGGAAACCAGGCAGATGTTACAACTGGCCAAAACAAAAGCTAAAAAGCAGAGATGTAGGCTGGGTGCAGTGGCTCACGCTTGTAATCATAGCACTCTGGAAGGCTGAGGCAGGTGGATTGCCTGAGCTAACGAGTTTGAAACCAGTCTGAGCCACACCGAGATCTCGTCTCTAGAAAAAAAAAAAAAAATAGCTGGGTGTTGTGACAGGCGCCTGTAATCCCCACTACTCGGGAGGCTGAAGCCAGAGAATCGCTTGAGCCCAAGATTTTGACACCACAGCACTCTACTGAGGGCAACAAAATGAGACTCTGTCTCAAAGAAAACGAGAGAGAGAGAGAGACATTTGTAGATCAGGAATATTGAAATGATTTTGCAAAAAGATGCAAAACTAGCTTCTTTCACAAGTCGGTGGGGCCTCTGGTAGACAGAATTTAGTCACATGTGTAAAGCAAGAATCAGTTTGCATTGTTGTCAGTTATCTACAACTTAGAGTTATAAAATAGCTTAAAGTAACAAAAGGCACAAAGCTCTCACAGAATCAAAATTAGATAATTCAGAGGACTATACTTTAAATAATGCATAGTTTTCCATTAAAGTACAGGTTTTTGCTTACAATTCTCCAAGTTCCAGGTAATGAACTAAGCTAAATAAGTCAGAAAAAGAACAACTTGCTGTGTACTCTGCTCTTGTTACCAGAAGCTCAGCACTTGTCCCTGAATGAGGACAAGTGGTTTGAGGAGAAGGAAAAAGAAGTTTATTAATTTGCTGACAAATGAGGAAAATGGCACCCCCCTGTCTCAAAGTGCCAATTTTCCTGTCTATAAGCAGAAATGTGGAGCTTTTATGGGAGGATTTTCAGCTTTGGGGTACTGTTGTTTAACTACAGTTGATGGCTCTGATCGATCCCACTTCCTAAAGATAATCTCATGACTTCTGCCTAGACAGTTCCATTGAGCATGTCCTGAAGTGCAAAAGACAAAGGATACTCTGGCCTAAGTGAGAGATGCAGATTTTAATTCCCAAAAAGAGTGAGGGAGTTGTAAAAAGACAGCAAACATTTTTACCCCTTTTCAGGCTGTTCCCTCTATTACATTCTCAAAGATCTGTTTTCAGCCCTCAAGTGGAACCAGATCAAGGATCTTGCAAACCATTCCTATTACATAACACACTAATAACAGAGTGTACCCTGGTTCTTTTATAGATAGACATAGACATTTCTTAGGGTTCATCTTCACCTATTACATAATAACAGCTACCATCAATCTATTGCCTAGTGTGTTTCAGGTTCTTGACATCCTTCCTAAAGCTCCATCAGGTGATAATAGGCCCTCAAATTATAGAAAAGGCAACAGAAGCTACAGAAGCTAAGTCACATGTTCAAAATCTCAACTGGTAAGATTCTGTTTGGGTCCAAATCCCTGTGTATCCAGTGCCATCTTCACCCTCTCCCCTAATTTGATGCCAATGCAGGGTGACCTCCTTGGCAAGAAATGCATTTTGCAGTTATTATTCACACCAGAAAGAGCAGTTAGTTGTGTTGACCCTTAAGAATATGTTTGTATTGACTCCTGGACTCAGTCTGGAAGTTTTAACAGTTGTCTGCTCCACAGTGAACTTACTAGAACCTCAAAGAGATGTTTTGGTTCCTTCATCCGTCTTGCAGGATGACTATTTCTAGATGGCCCCAGGGAGAAGAATTTACAAAGCTATTCTCCCAAGGAGATGCAGACATTATAGATGGAAGTTTAAAGGATGGGCTGAAGGTTGGCTTAGAGCAAGAGCTGGCAAACCACATCCCACGGCCCAAATCTGGTTGGTTTTTATATAACCTAAGAGCTAATAATGATTTTTAACTTTTTAATAATTAAAAAGTTTTTTAAAATGCTATTTTGTGAACTGTGAAAATTATATGAAATTCAAATATCAGTGTTCACAGATTTCCATTAGGGTACAGCCACTTCGCATTTTCTATGACTGTTTTGAAGGTATAAGGGCAGGTTTGGGAAGTGACAGAAACCGTACCACATGCCAAGTGAAAATGCCCATTCCCTGGCCCTCTACAGAAAAAGTTTGGTAGCTCCCAGCTGAGAGTCACTTTCTGTTTGAGAATGATTTCCCAGGAACCCCAGAGTGAGTAGTTCAGCAGGATTTCAACATGGCATGTCCTAAATGCCACTAGGTTGGGAATTAGTGGAGGGAAATTCTGTGACATCCAGAATCCTGGTACCAAGGCCAAACCCCACCCGAGGCCTAAACTCCTGGTGTAAGCACCACTTTGGAAAGCCTCTCCACTGGGCTGCCCACAGTTGGCACCTCTGATGCTCCGTGGCTGTTCCGGTTTATGTCCTGTGGAATCCGCTCGTATTTACCATTAATTACAATAATCAAAATTAAGCGGTGCCTCCTGCGTGGGAATTTGCCCGTCCCTGCCGGGAACTCCCGCAAATGGCTCTTCTTTCTTAAGAGCTCCCTCTGCTGGTCAGTTCTCATGCAGCCCACATCGTCTCATTTCCCTGGGCAAGTCGCTCTGCGGCCAGGAAGAAGCCCAAGGTGGTTTCGAGGTTGGTTGGCTTGCTTGCTGGTTTGGTCGTTTTAAAGATGGGGTCTCGCTATATCACTCCAACTGATCTTGAAACCCTGGGCTTAAGGGATCTTCCTACCTCAGCCTCCCCAGTAGCTGGGACCACAGGCGTGCATAGCACCAGCCCAAAGGTAAATTTTGATTAAGAGACAAAAATACTATCATCTCTGTGGGAGTTTTTCACAATATATGGGCATTAATGGCATTAACCCCTGAGGATACAGAACTTCTTCACTGCAGAACTCTCTTTGAATGCAAACCTGCAATCCCCTGGTAAGCAGGAGAGGCCCAGGTAAGTAAAGCCTTGCTGAATTCTGGTGCCCCAAATAACTAGTTGGTAAGGCAAAGCTGAGTTTATTGCTGTCACCATAAAGAAGCCTGGCAGTGCCTCAACCGAAGAGGAGGGTCTGATGTATTAAGGCTTTGGCGTTTGCTTGAAGGCAGATCTTTTCACGGGGGAAGGGAGGACTGTGCTATAATAGTTTAGGGTTGGTGGACACAGCAAGGCAATGTGAGTCTAGGAATGTAAACTGCCTGTTGATGACTTGATGAGATTTTCCAGAAATTCCTACTATGAACATGAATATTTCCAGAGCAAAAGTCTCCAGACTAATAAAGATGCTAAGAAGGTGATGGGGTAGTAAATAGTTTGGGATGTCATAAGTTGATGGGTGTGGTCTGGGAGGCCCAGGACGTGGGCAAAGCCATTGCCCTGGTGACTCTGAGCCAGACGTTGGGCCTGCTTTGTTAAAGGTGAACAGAACCATGTTGGTGACTGTGTGTGGGGTGTGCAGGCTGCAGCTATGATGGGGGCTGCAAGGACATTGGATCTTTGCAGGACACTGCAATGCTGGCCTGACGCGAGCACTGCATAGGGCTGGAGGACACCAAGGCAAATGAGATACAGCCCCTGGGGGTCCCAGTGCTACAAGGACTGGCACTCTACAGAGGCAGGGGCTCTACAGAGGCTTTTGTTAGAAAGCTCCTGAAGGTGCCCAGAGCACAGGGTGCAGGTTCAGCTGGGTGTGGGGAAAATTAGGGAAACTTGAGCAGAGTTGACATCAAAGCTGGGACTCAGGTGTGACAGCAGTTCCCAGGCTGGGAAGGGATGAAGGCAGGGAGGCCTCTCCATCCTAGGAAGCTGAATCAGGAAGATTCCCAGCATATTCTGGGAATGGCAAGTGGCTCCACATGGCTGGAGTCCAGGTGCTTTGGAAACAAGGAAGGAAAGGAAGTCTGAGGCAGGTGGTCACCCGCCTTTTCTGAGAAGGTAGTGGGCTTTACCCTGGAGGTGGTATAGGGTCCCTGCAAAAGTGTTAGCAGGCAAGTGCTGTGATTCCATCTGTTCTTTAGGATTCCTCCAGCTGCAGTGGTGAGAGGGTACTGATGCACTAATAGCCGGAAGCTGTGGTCTCAATAGTACAGCCTGAGGCCCTTCACCAAGAAAGTAGCTCTGAGGGGGAGACAGGAAGATTCAAGATGAAGAAGTAGGAAGCTGTGCCTTGGAGACCCCCTGACTATGGGGCAGAGGGGCGGAGAAGGCTTTCTACATTAGACTCTGGTTCCATTAGCGGGGATGAGAAACACACAAGAACAAGAGGGTCCAAGAAATGCAAAACTGGAGCTCCTCTGAGAGGCGCGGGTTGAATAAGCAGGTTTAGGCTTCATGGACGGGTAGAAAGAGGAAGCCATGGGAAAGACATGAAACAGCAGAAATCACCAAAAGAGAGAGTGTAACTGGAAACTAGAGGGACAGACACCCCCATGCAGGGAACTGTGACACTTATGCTGCAGTTATCAATAGTTGAGCACCACCAGACACCTGCTTCTCCCGCCAGGGACAGGGGTTCTTAGGACATGTACCTGTGCCAACCTCGGGGGCCACCTTCCCCATGGAAGGGGCCCAAGGGCAACATAGAGGGATGTGCTTGGGGTAAAAAGGGCAAGAACTTCCCCCCTCACAGGACAGAACAGAAGAGGACATTTTTGTGAAACAGAGGGCTTGGCCTGTTTCTCAGTCTGGATTGCATCAAGTCAGTGCCTGAAAGGCTGGGAAACAACAGAAGTTGGAAGGGAACAATTCTGCGTGAGGGCTGCCTCTCAGGGGACGCAGTGTGCAGGACAATTGTCCCAGAGGGCTGCCTCTCCGGGGACGCAGTGTGCAGGACAATTGTCCCAGAGGGCTGCCTCTGCGGGGACGCAGTGTGCAGGACAATTGTCCCAGAGGGCTGCCTCTCCGGGGACGCAGTGTGCAGGACAATTGTCCCAGAGGGCTGCCTCTGCGGGGACGCAGTGTGCAGGACAATTGTCCATGAGGGCTGCTTCTCCGGGGACGCAGTGTGCAGGCTGCAGGAGAGGCAGGTGGGCTGGAGCTGTCACTCAGGTGGCTGAGCAGGCACAAATGAGAGGTCTGGAAGGGAGACAGGGCAGAGTCGGGAACATTTGTGTAGACAAGGTCCACTCACCCACAATGTTCCCCATGACACCTTTCTCAGTCTCACATCAGAGTCACCTGTAGGGCTTGTTAAAAACCAGCTTTCTGGCACCAGGCCAGATTCAGATTCAGTAAGTGTGAGGCGGGGCTAGGGAGCCCTGAAGCTCTACCAAGTTCCTAGGTGAGGCTGATGCTGTGGGTCCAGGGACCAGTCTTTAAGAACCACTGGTCTGTGAGAGTCCCCAAAGGAGGGTGCTGTGGTGTGAATGTATTCCCCACAACCTCGTGTTGGGCACTTGGTCTCCAGAGCTGCAGCGTTGAGAGGTGGGCAGACAGGGCCAGGCAGCTCATTTGCACAGCACACTGTGGTGGAAGGTTAATGTTCCCTGGGCTACAGAGGGCACAGAAGTAGACTTCCTGATATGGACGGTCTGGGAGCAGTGGAGTATCCTGTATGTCGGAGGGAACCTGCAGACCTCAGGGGGACACGAGGTGGGGACACGAGGTGGGCACAGCAGTGACCCATGCACCAGCCACCAATGACTGGACAGAGATGAGAACATTCCAGAGGAGCCACTTTGGGCCAACGGGAACAGTGAACTGATCTGCCATCGCCACCCACTCCTCAGAATCTCAGAAGATCCCCCGACTTTAGTTGTAACCCCTGAAAAAGATCACAACTCATCATAAATTGCCAGTGATTTCTCTTCCACCATGCCATGCAAAGGAGATTCAAGGCAGAAATTAGGAGCACGGTTGCCTGGAATGAATGGGCTGAGACAGACTTTATTTCCCAAGGCACTACCAATGAGGGCCCATTACCAGAAGATGCATACATTTAAAAACCAAATTCAAATATGTCCTGACTGTGAACAAAGAGGAGGAAAATTGCAGCAGCTTCAGAAACACACGCTCCACTGAGCTCTGAAGTCCAAGGCGGCCAGAAAGTTGGGCTCTTAGGGGAAATTACTCAAATCCTCATTAACAATCTAAATTATTTATTCCTACAAAGTCGTTACTGAGACCAAGGAGGTCAGGTCTCAGGTTCCAGCAGCGCCATCAGGGAAACCACATGATTGCAGCTGGAGAGGAAAGGATGGCACATGGCTTTTCCTTACCACTTGCTAATACTTGTGCCCAGCCTTGGATATTAGATGCTGTGCGCTCAACTCCCAGGGGCTGCTGTTCTTATTTGCCAAAGCTAAAGTAGGAATGACCCAGCAAATATCAAAATAAAGAGGAAGTAGAAATAAATATAAACAGCAAATTTTTTCCTCTTTACTAGTAAATTCCAATATAATAGCACATTTATAATACTTCCCAGGGAGCTTTTAAAGAGAAAAGATGTGGAGTCAAATTGGGATGGTTTTTGTGAGCCTAGGACAGGAACTGAGGCCAGCATCTTTTTTGGAAATAGGAACACCTGTTTGAATGAAGAGTCACAATGGTGGAGCTGGGAAGGATGTCTTGACCAATAGCAGCTATATCTCTTCCTTTCTTTCAAAGGTGCTCATTCTCCCAGCCTTAGAATGCATTTTTCTATAATTGAAAGATTATCCAAATGCCTGTCCCACTCTCCTCACAATGCAGAGCTGTCAATGGGAGTCATGAAGGTGAAGAGCTCACAGGATGGTCCCCAGTTGCCCAGGTGAAGGCTGAAAAGGGGGTGAAGTGCAATTTCCAGCAGATACATTATGCTACCAGATGCCACAGCCACTGAACATTGTCACTCACCTGACCACTATGACAGCCTCCTTATCAGGTCTACCAGCCACGTTCTGTTCTCTACCCAGCAGCTGGAAGGATCTTACAACCCAAGTCAAACCTTCAACTGCTTTCTCTTGAGCATAGAATAAAGTCCCTGCTTCTCACCGTGGCCTCTAGAGCTCTGCTGGGCTGTCCCTCCACTCCATCGTGTTCCTCACCCATCCTGCTGACTCACACCCCCTGGATCTGATTTTTCAGGACCCAGCCCTGACAAAGGGCCATTTTGCTTTTGCCCATGCTGTGCCCTCTTCCCTCCTTTGGAAATCCAATAACAGGTCACATTTTAGAACTCAGATAAGATTATAGAATCTCCCTATCTACCGCAGGTCCTTTCCTGTAGATCTCGATCTCCTCCAGACACGTCTGTCTCCATCATTTACCTCCAGCGTCTGGCATGTCTGAAGCACTCAGGAGGTGCTGAGGGAAGGGGAGACACGCGGGAGCTCAGGAAAGCAGCTGGCTCACGTTCGGATGTCAGTCAATAGCGTATGATGTCATCATCTCTGCCCTACTCATCGACTGCTTCCAAGGATTCAGAAGTGGCTTTTGCATAATTTTTAGGGGAAACGCTGCAGAATTCCATCATCTAAATGTTGACTTCTGTTGCTCCACTCCCAGCCCTGCCTCTCCAAGCCCTCTGCTCTCTTAGGGTCTTTGGTGACATTACCCATTGCTCGTTCTCTTTATCCTTCTGTCCCCTTTCCTACACTACACGTCTCTGCCTCCTATCCCCAGCTGAGTTTGAACACCAGGTTTTTCTTAGATGTAGTCTCAGCCCTCTTTTGTTCCTTGTTTTCTCGAGGAACTCGCTGTAATGGTTTCAACTAGAGAGTCACGCTGACAGCTCAGTGGGCGTTTCTAGCTGTGCCCCCTCGTGTTTATTCCAGGCATCTGGAGAGTGACTACGGGCTACCAAAGCTACCATTGCTTAAAACTCCACAGGTCCAGAACCAGATTCCTCAGCTTCTGCACACTGGTTCCTTCCTAGCAGGACCCCTTTCTCTCCATGGGGATTCATCCTTCATCCCCTAGCTGCTGCCTGACCTTCCTGTGGTCCCCTTTAAGCCATCATCTCATCCTCAATTTGCATTGAGTCCCACCAAATCTGTGGATCATTCCTTTTAAATCTCTCTAGAACTTGTCCTCATGTTAGGACCATTTCAGTTGTATGTGACAAACTCCAATCTAGCTCAGGCACAAAAAGGAATGTATTGACTGGCATATCTAGAAAGTTGCATCTAGCTCCCCAGTAGATGCCTTTGGGAATGGCCCCTCTCTACCTCTTGCCTCCATTTTCCCCTGTGCTGCTTTTGCTGTTAAGCAAGCTTCTCCCTGTGATTTCAGGAGTGGAAGAGGAATGCCTTATGCTCCTTGTGTGACTGTGTAGATGCCTGTTTGTTGCTATTCCATTTCTGTCTTTTGCTTTTAATGCTAAATCATGCAATTCCAGAGCCTGTCCTTACAAAATAGCTATTCTTCATATTTAATAAAAAAGAGTCTCAGAAAGAAATGAAGGAGATGTTCTCTTCAGGAGGCTCCTCCAGAAGGGAGACATTTCTGCATTATACAACTTGTTCAAAAAGATCTGATTTCATGACAGTGTTCAATTGATAACATTCATTAGAATATAAAACTTATTTCTGTGTGCATTACAGATACTTTTGTGGACATCTCTAAGTGTTATCAACTTGTTATGCTCACTGTCTTTGGAAGGATAATTTGAACAAAGGCATCTAGTAAAATTGCTAAGACTTTTAAAAATGTTACAAGCCATGAAAACCTTCAAAGAGCAGCTCGTACCTCTGATGATTGTCTTTCCTGATAATGTGCTGACCTGGTTAATGCTGAAATTGCCAGTTCTACATTTCCGACACCATATATTTTCTCGCAAACATTTTAGGGTTAGTGAGCCATGCAGTCTCTACGGCATCTATTCAACAACCCTCTTGTAGCATCAAAGCATCCGGTCAGCAAATGGGCACAGGTGTTCAGTACAAGTTTGTCCATGGATACTGAAAGTTGAATTCCATCTAAAAGCACTGGGCTTGGCAAGATGGCTCACACCTGTAATCCTAGCACTCTGGGAGGCCAAGGCAGATGGATCCCTTGAGCTCAGGAGTTCAAGACCAGGCTGAGAAAGGGCAAGACCCTGTCTCTACCAAAACTAGAAAAGCTAGCCAGGTATAGTGGTGCACACTTCTAGTCCCAGCTACTGGGGAGGCGAAGGCAAGAGGATTGCTCAACTCTAAGAGTTTGAGGTTGTTGTGAGCTATTATGCCCTACCACTCAGTGTGTGATTGTGGCAAAAAAAAAAAAAAAAAAAAAAAAGCCACTCTGAGAGGCCGAGGCCAGTAGATTGCTTGAGCTCAGGAGTTTGAGACCAGCCTAAGCAACAGTGAGACCCTGTCTCTAAAAATAGCTGGCATTGTGGTGGGCGCCTATAGTCCCAACTACTCTGGAGGCTGAGGCAAGAGAATCGCTTGAGCCCAAGACTTTGAGGTGAGCTATGATGCCACAGCACTCTACCGAGGGCATCAAAGTGAGACTCTGTCTAAAAAAAAAAAAAAAAAAGAATAAATATAAAAATGCAACACACTCATTGTGGTGGTGAGTATTGTCAACTGGCATGCAGTTGACACTTAAAAACTTCATTGAATAAATCAACAGATGGATTAATGGCCTAACAACCCCCCATCAACACTTAGATGGGAGCTATGCTCATTGGAGAATAACAGTTGATCTCCTGTCCTTGCAGAGCACAGAGGGCTTGGCTTTCAGAAACAGGATTGTCTACAATTCACTTCCTCTTAGACATTTCATGCAGGATAGGCCAATTTGACTCCTTCCAATTCAGGGGGGGGAAAAAGACAGGGATTTTAAAATGTTTTTAAAAACAGATTGATTATTTATAACATGCTATATTTGTTATACAATATTTCTACTTTTTAAAATTAAATCATAGCTGTGTACATTAATGCAATCAAGGGGTACAATGTGCTGGTTTTATATACAATTTGAAGTATTTTCATCAAACTGGTTAACATAGCCTTCACGGCATTTTCTTAGTTATTGTGTTAAGACATTTATATTCTACACTTACTAAATTCCTCAAGTATCCTTGTAAGGTGCAATATTTCTTTTATCTGCTGCCCAAGTCTGGTGGGTCCCTTCAACATTCTGTGTCTGAATCTCCTCCAATCTCTCCACCCCTGGGGATAGCCGAGGATGGTGACCAGGAGGCATCCTCAAGTGGTTGACAACTTGGGCCCCTGAAATAAAGACGAGGCAGGAGCCAACAACTTTGTTTTTTGCATTAAAGGGTCAATTCCAGAAAACAAGTGGTAAAAGCTACTTTTTCATTTTTTAAAAGACAGCATTATTTACAGTTATATGTATTACTTTACTTTCCTTGATAGGTTCATTTCTTTCTTATTTTTCAGCTAGTATTTAATTAATGTTATAACTAGAACGCACCACAGTATATGACTACAGCTGCATCTTTGATCAAATTTTGTTGGAAATGTGATGCTCTTGAATTGTTTTTATTTGTTGTTTAAGTATCTGAATTGCAAAATATATATTATCTTGCAGTGCCCCCTTAAAACTGTTATTCTGGCCTTCTAGTACACTTTTTGTACTTCCCATTAATTCACTTACCACTTTCTAACTCTAGATTGTGTTTATTTATACATCTATATTTGTTATTAAACTTCCTGAAAATAGACTATAGTTTACTCATTTGTATGCCCTATAGATGCTAAGCACACTGTTTAATTAAAATTGTGTTGAGATGCAACAAAACATATATAGTTGGCTTACCCCAAGAACTTTAATAGCTCCCCTTATCTTAAGAGGCCTTTCTTAATTGGATCCCTGTCTTTGGCTATAGTCTCATTAGCTGTCATTCCTTCCCACCCTTCAGCCCCCAGGGGCTTGCCCCTCTTTGCCTTCCACTTCCATTTCTTTTTACATCCATGTCCCTCAAAATAAGTTACCTTATCGACTGCATGGTGAACTCATCACCACCTTCAAGCCATAGTTCGTACTTGTTTATTTGTTGATTGTTTATTTCCCTCATTGGCCTTTTAGGCACCATGAAAGTGGGCGCTTGGTCTGTCTTACTCACTGCTGCCTCTGAAAAGCTCATAAAGGGTCTTAAGTATACGAGAGAGTTTTGAATATTGTCTAGGAGGCATCCTAAGCAGAAAAAGTTATGGACAGGTTTTTGCTTTAAAGAATCACTCATATGGGGTGCAGTGGATTGGAGCAGGCCGTTAAGAAATTAGATAATTAGATTAAGCAGAAGTGATGAGGGTTTGCTGTACGGTAGTTAGCAGGGAGATCAGGGAGGTGGTGAGTGGACTGAGTTAGGAGAGACAGCCTGGCAGGGCTCCTGACTGAGGTTGGTGGGAGTAAGGGATGATTCCCAGAATCTGGCTTCACTCAATGGCCAGTGATATCTATAACTACCGCACAGCACTGCAGTTTTACGTTTACCTGTGGCTCACTCCCAACTAGTCTGAAAGCACCTGATTACAGGGACATCGCTTTTTATTTTTAGTCCTTGTCTTAGCAACGTTATAAGAGCACCTATTATGTTGCAGCAATAAATAAGTGAATGGATGACTACACTCCAACTACTAAACAGTAATTCTATAAACCATCGAGCGGTATAGCTGATAGCAGAAAAGCTCTATACACTGCTTTCCGCACGCTGTGTCCAGCTGCGAGGAAACCATCGCGCATCCCAGCCTTCTGCCTGCTGTATACTGAGAGGCTGACAATAAAGTTTATTTGAGCGTCGACGTGCCACGCCGTGGCCCCGCCTTGCAGGCCACAGCCATGATTGGTGCGCATTTGCCCGGCGGGCTGCCGTCCTTAAGCGATGATTGGTGCAGGGCGCCGTCATTCCGGAGCGTCCTGGCGCCCGCCCGCCCCCTCGCCGCGTCGCCCCGCCTGCGCCGCCTGCGCCCCCTCGCTTCTCCTCTCCCGGCGGAGGCCCGGGTACCAGAGAGAGAGAAGCGGGACCATGTTCCGACGCAAGCTGACGGCTCTCGACTACCACAACCCTGCCGGCTTCAACTGCAAAGGTGAGGCGGCGGCCGCAGGCCGGCCGTGAGCCCCTGACCCGGGCGGCGGTCCCTCCCTCCCTCCGCGCGCGCAGCCCGTCTCCCCAGCGGGACCTTCGGCGGCCTGGTCAGCCCCGGAGGCCTCTAGGCACCTGCCCGCCGGCCCTCCTCGCACCTCGGCTCTCCGCAGCCCTCCCCCGGCTTCTGAGCCGCTCACCCACTCCAGCCTCGGCATCTGCGACTCCCCCCAGCACGCACACGCGACTCCCTCGGCGCACAAGCAGGAAAAACCGTGGTCTGTCTTGTTTTTCTGCTCCATGTAATTGGGCGATACCTCGAGCACCTGCTGGAAGGTGCTGAGTAACTTGAAGACTAGTTCGCTGTGTGCCCAGAGCTACCCCTGGTCGGGGCGGGGGGCGGTCCAGACCCACCCATCCGTGTCAGACCAACATAGTTCACAGTGAAGGCCAGGCCCGGCGGTGGAAGGGTTAGCACCCATAGCAACGGCGTAATTACGTTGTGTGGGTCGTGCAAAAAAGTTAATAGCGGATGAGCAGAAAGTCGAATTGTAAATATGAAAGTATTGGGTATTTTGCAGCATGAATTTTTTTTTAAGTAATAACACTATTACTATAACTCCGCTACCTTCCTGTAGTCGTTTCTTCTGTAGTTCCAGTGGTAGGCTAGTAAGTTGGAAAGTGGTCAAGTAAAGCTCGTGATACTTAACAGTATTGTATTAATTCTCAAGAGCTCATACTGGAAGCTTGAATTGGACTCAACAGATTGAAAATAATTTCTAAGCAGGATAACAGTGTTTGTTGATGTGCTTGTGGAAGCATATCAATTTGTCGTTTGTTGTTTTTCTACTTTAATAAGACACAGTTAGTGGCAGTAGGACCTAGATCTGGATTTGGGTCTCAGTTTTCTCATCTGTAAAATGGGGGCATTAAATAACAAAGTATACCCTTAATGTAAGGGTATCATTATATGACAATAGTAGTCACAGGGTCTGTCTTCCTCAGTTTTGTCATTTAATTTCTCATACTTTATTATTTTATTATTTGCTTATATTACTATCTTATTTGCCATAAATTTAACTTTGCTCAGTTTCTCCTTCCTGCTCCCAAAGGAATTAGATACTATTTTTTTCCACATTTATTTCATGTAATCTTCGTAACAACTCTTTGAGGTAAGTCCTATTATTACGCACATTTTGTAGCTGAAGAAGCTGAGGTACAGAAAATGTAGGTGATCAGCCCAAGTTCACACACTACTGAGTATCTGGACCCAGAATTTGAATTCAGACCAAAATTTGAACAAATCATTGTTAGTCTGTTGCAGCATTGTCTGTGCTTTCATCTCCTACTTATGTCAGCAAAGTTAATTTAGTATTCTGAGGTTGAAAAAAAATTCCTTATGACCCATTTATCTGTAGAGAAGTTTTTTCTACAATGCTTCTAGGTATTTATATATATTTTTCTTCTTGCAGATGAAACAGAATTTAGAAACTTTATTGTTTGGCTTGAAGATCAGAAAATCAGACACTACAAGATTGAAGACAGAGGTAATTTAAGAAACATCCACAGCAGTGACTGGCCCAAGTTCTTTGAAAAGGTAACGAATTAGGCAGTAAAAGTACAGAGAGCTTTTCTAAAAATCTTTGTGAAGATGAGCTTTATAGTTACTTTGTTCCTCTTAAGATAAATAATAATGATCATTGTTAACAAAGCTGGATTTCAGAGATTCAGCTTTTTTCTTACCATGTTTCTTTTGATTTTAGTACAGATTATATTTTCCTACCAAGCTTTCTGTATTAAATAGAAATAGTTTTCTCCAGAAATGTTGTGAAGTTTCTTAAGTAAATAGTGGTATATATTCCATAAATGGTAATACTTCACTTTCATTTGATGCCCAGAATCAGAATTTTTACATTAGACTAAAAATGTTGTAATAATACGGTCTTTCTCCTTAGAATTAGTGATTTTATGAATTAGTGGGATTATGTAAATTGTACTCCATGGCAGTAACCTTGGGCACATTTATGAACCTTTCTGTGCCGCAGTTGTCTCATCAGTAACTGGTGGCAACTCTGGTCTCTGTCTCAGAGGAGTGATTGTCTGTCATTGAGTGATGTACCTGTTCACAGAAGGGCTTTGCCCATCGCAGCCCCTGTATGCCCACTGTTCCCACTGCTTCTGCTGCTACTGGATTGCTTCCCTTTGCTCCTAAAAAATATTTATGAAGTTTTCAGTGGGTTTCTTAAGACTGTGAAATATATTGTTAGGGTTTTTTTGTTTATATTACAACATATAAACTGTGAAATATATTGTTAGGGTATATTTGTTTATATTACAACTTTTGGTTCATTCATGTGTACAAAACAATACAAGGTTCTACCAGTAGAGGGGTATTTGAAAAATATAGAAAAATTTCCTGATCTGAGATACCTAGAAGTGGCAGTAAAGTAGAATGACTTAGACATAAGTGTATAGAAACTTACCCAAATAAATATTATCCTGCAAGTTGATTTCTTTGGAATAGTTATGTCATTACTTGAGTCATATTTAGAACTTTTCTTTTTAGTATTGATAATTATTTTGTACTTTGAAGTAGATTTTCTTTTTGAATCATAGTCCAATCTTGTCAATGAGGGGATTATGTTTTTGATTAGAAAATGAGTTATGGCTGAAAGATAACATTCATTAATTATCCCTGAAAGGATTTCCAAAAGGGAGTTCTAAAAGTTTTGATTATTAATATTGTGCAGGAATTAGATTTTAAGCTCCTAAGAGACTTATTTGAAGGACTACATTCATTTGGATGTATAGCTTCTGATGTTTATTCAGAATACTCAGTTGCACCCTACTTGTGTATTACATGGCCTGCTCTATTGTGTGGCATTTCTGTAATGTGAAAGTTAAGGTTTAGAAAATAAATGACTTATTTGTACATACTCCTTTTTAAAATTGTCCTTTTTATGTAATTGTTCAACGTATATTGAGACTTGGAGTTATGAAGTTTAGGTTCAAGTCCGAAATCCAAGTTGTATAACCGTTGGTCGTTGTCAATGCCTCTGGACCTCAGTTTTGTCCGAGGTTGTTCCATATCAGTTGTATCCTACCAGGATCCACAAAGGTAAAAATTTCAAAAATGCATGATGAAAATAATTCATTTTTTTTCTTAAATGTTTCCTTCCTTTGGGATATATAATCACATCAAAAGTGTAGTAATATACATGTTATGAGAAATTCTCAAGAGACCTGAAATAAGATCTCTTTCACCACAGAGAAGTTTGTACCATTCTTTAATTTCTTGACGTTTGAATAATAATGAAACTTATTTTTTTTTCTCTTCTATAGTATCTCAGAGATGTTAACTGTCCTTTCAAGATTCAAGATCGACAAGAAGCAATTGACTGGCTTCTTGGTTTAGCTGTTAGACTTGAATATGGAGATAATGGTATGTTTTGTGGGGAATGTGTTGTTTTAAAGAGAGAGGAAAGATAGGAAAAGGGGGAGTATGAAAATGTGGGGCACTTAGCAGTTTGTTTTTGCTCATATATTGTTTTACCTTTAGTTCATTTTTATCACAAGATGTTAGAAGCACTTTCTATTGTGTTACATTTTTCTTTTAGAACAAGGGTGGCGAACAAGTTCGACACAAAGAGCCAAAATTTTAAACTGTGAGAGTCAGAGAGCCACACCACGCAGTGACCTGCCAAAACAGACAAACACTCACACAAAAGCATATAATTTTAATAATAATATATTAAACACATAATATAA
>CAUYPK010088007.1:0-41415 GCA_963574355.1 Loris lydekkerianus | reverse complement strand
CTTTGGGAATCTTACCCGTCATTGGTGCTATGGAGGGCAGTGAAGAATAATAGTTAGATTCTTGGTTAATGAGCCAGTGATATTGGACCTCGACCTGGTTTAACTGCCTCTAACCTTTTTTTGGGATACAGGGCCCAAAGGTGAAGGGTAAATAAGGGTAGCAGGGGAAGAAGGTAGGGTGAAAAACAATGTAGGCCCGTCCAAGGGGATTTTCTGGAATTTCTTTTCTTCTCTTTTCTAGATCTTCTTGGAGTGTTTTGATCTTGTTTTGCACGAAACCACATGGCCTAGAGATGTCAAAAAATTAATTAAAAATTAGGTTTGTCATGAATGCATGAAATACATGTATAACCTAGTTTATTTTACCATACGTATACATCTATTATTAAAAATGTATCAAAACTAACACACAACTACAAACCATACATGGTGCCATTAGCCATCACAAGAGCAAATGTGAAGATGCAATATTAAATCAAAATTACACAAAATACAAAATACAAAATACAAAATCACAGTACATCCTATGCTACCATAATTTCACAGCTACCTCCTGTTGCTATTGTGGTGAGTATTCGCTTAAAATACCACGTGATGCTAATCATCTCCATGTGAGCAGCTCCTCTTTCCAATAAATTGTGTATCACAGTAAAAAGTGATCTCTTGTGTTTCTTGCTTATTTTTCATCATGTTTAGTCCAATACTGTAAACCTTGAATAACACCATGGGATTCATATGAAGTGACACTAGTGATGCTGGAAGTGCTCCCAAGAAGCAGAGAAAAGTCATGACATTACAAAAAAAAAAAAGTTGAATTGCTTGATATGTACCATGGATTGAGGTCTGCAGCTGTGATTGCCTGCCATTTCAGACAATTCATGTTGTGAACAGATGACATCAACTTACAGTATCGATAAACATAGTACTGTATCATAAATGTATTTTTTCTTCCTTATGATTTTTAACATTTTTCCCAAGCTTAATTTATTATAAGAATACAGTATATAATACATATAGTATACAAAATATGTGTTAATCAGCTGTTTGTGTTATTGATTAGATTTTCAGTTAACAGTAGGCTGTTTGCAGTTAAAAGCTTAGAGGAGCCAAAAAGTATATGCAAATATTTGACTGCATGGGGAGGAAGGTGCCCTAACTTCCACATTGTTCAAGGGTTAACCATATTTGTAGGCAATATCAAAGTTTATCTACATAGAACATTTAAGATTACCTATAGGAAACAACTAGAATAATTAAGAGAATTTAAAAATATTATTACGTGTGAGATAAATGAACAAAAATCAATTATGTTCTTAAATACCAGGAAAAGTTGTGAAACACAAATTCAAAAAAAAAATGCTATTAAATATAACAAAACATATGAAATGTCCTTATAGAGGATATTATTTGATTATACTGAAAAACTCAAAAGATTTAATCAAATGAAAATATACACAACGTTCATGTATCGGTAGACTCAGTGACATAAGATGCCTATTCTTCACAAACGAATCCAAAAAGTCAATACAGCTTTAATAGATCAATTTTTGGAACATGAAAAGTAGATTCTAAAATCTATATGCAACAGCAAAAAGACAATAATTAGCCAAGACTATTTTTGAGGGAAAAGAGCAAGTATAAAAGTAACAACTTATTTTAATACAGTAATGGTAGTAATATAAATGCAATTACAATTTTATTAAGTGATTTTATATGTCGTACAGTATCCTAAAGGTTTTATAAGCATTTGCTAACTTAATCCTCATTCATAATCATTAGGTAGTGTAATGGACTGTTTATGTATCCTCTAATTTCATATATTGAGCCCTAATGCCCAATGTGATGGTACATATGTACTACGAGGTAGGACTTCTGGGATATGATTAGGTCATGAGAATGAAATCTTTATAAATGAGATAGGAATCCTATAAAAGAGACTCCACAGGGCTGCCTTGCCTTACTGCCATGTGAAGTGAAAGGTTATTCATGAACCAGGAAGTGGGCCTTTATCAGAAACTAAATCTTCTAGTGCCTTGAACTTGGAATTCCCAGCCTCCAGAACTATGAGAAACAAATTTCTTTTGCTTAAAAGTTACCCACCATATATGGTATTTTGTTATAGCAGCCCTAATGAACTAGATAGATAGCATTGCCAATTTTATTTTACAGATGAGAAATCTGAGGTGTGGAAGGACTAAAATACATGAACAAGGACATCCATTCACATATGGTGAAGACAAGATTCAAACAAGGTATTTAACTTCAGAAGTGGCATGACATACCCACAAATCAGTATGATAAGTGAGAGTATAGATTTGGTGAATATACTATATATACAGAAACATAAAGAGAGCCAAAGAGAAAGGTCAGAAATATAACAAAATATTTTGAGAAACGTACCATATGACAGAGGTGTCCTTGCAAATCAGTAGGGGAGAGAATGAGTTACTCAACAGCTGAAAGGAAAAAACAAAATTAGATCTCTGCTTCATACCATCCATGAATATATAGTTATGTACATGTAGAACATCCCTTATCTGAAAATCTGAAATCCAAGGTGCTCCAATATTTGAAACTTCTTTAGCACCAACATGATGCCACAGTGGAAAATTCCACACCTGACCTTATGCGGCAAGTCAAAATGTAGGCGCACAATACACACATTTAACACTTCCAAGAGAAAAATAAAATTACTTTCAGGCTATATGTATAAGGCATATGTGAGACAAATGAATTTCATGTTTAGATTTGGGTCCCATCAATAAGACATCTCATTACATACATGCCAATATTCCAAATTCTGAAAAATAAAAACTTTAAATCTAAAATATTTCTGAGACCAAGAATTTCAGATAAAAGATACTCAACCTGCATATTAAAAGTTTCAATGTACAAATTAAAATATAAAAACTTATAGGAGAAGATGAAAGATAAAATCTTTATGATCTCAGAGTAAAGAATTTCCTTAAATAAGACATAATAAATTCTAAAGCAAAAAGTACTGCTAAATTTGAATGTTAAAATTAAATCTTTCTCCTCAGTAAAAATTGTCATAAATAATTTAAAAGATAAAACACAGACTAGATAATAGTATTTGTGTTTCATGTAACCAAAATATTTTAGTAAACAGAGTACAAAGAACTTTTATGAATCAATAAAAGACAATGAAAACCTAAGGGAAAAAAGGCAGAGGATATGAATGAGCAATAGATAGAAGAGCAAATGTAAAATTTCAGTAGAACCCTAAAAAATGATGCTCTACTGTACTATTAATGGAAATATGCATGGAAAAACAACAATGAAATAATATTTTATTCATTAGAAGGGCAAAGATGAAAATAAAAGGCTGTAATGCCAAAAAGAGTGATAATGTGACCACATGACAACTTGCACATACTGGAAGGGGAGTATAACTGGCCCATGCTTGCAAAATTGCTTCATGAGCTAAACTGGAATGGACATACTGTAGTAACCTAGGATAAGCCTTAGCTACTTGTATCAAAATAGATAAATGCCAAATAACCATTGTGAGCAAAAAACACAAGTTACAGAAGGACACACGCACACACAGATGACCCTTGAACAACAAAGGTTTGGACTTCAAGATACACTTAAACTTGGATTTTTTTCAATAACATTTAAACAGAGAGTGCCTACCTCTCCTGCCACCCCTTCCATCCCCTCTACCACTCCTGAGAGAACAAGACCAACACCTCCTCCAGTTCTTCCTCCGCGGGTACTCAATGTGAAGACAGGATGAAGATCTTTATAATAAGGCACTTCCACTTAAAGAATAGTAAATATATTTTCTCTTCTTTACAATTTTCCTAATAACATTTTTCTTTTCTCTTACTTTATTGTAAGAATACAATACATAATACTTATGATATAGAAAACATGTGTTGATGAACCGGCTATGTTATGGGCTAAGTCTTGCCGTCAATAGTAGGCTGTTTAGTGGCTAAGTTTTAGGATAGTCAAAATTTATCCATGGATTTCTAACTGTATGGGAGGTCGACACCCCAACCCCCATGTTGTTCAAGGGTCAACTGTAGTGTGATATCATTTATGTAATAAGAGGAACAACTCCATCTTGTTTATAGAATCATACATATGTATAAAATTATAAAAACAAGCATGGAGAAGTTAAAAACCAAATCAAGATAATTGCGACCTCAAGGAGGGAGAGAATGGAATGGAATAAGGGACAGTTATGCGGGAGGTTTCAAATGTAGGGGAAATGCTTATTTTTTAAAAAACAAACAAGATATGAAACAAATATGGAAAAAATGTGAAGATTGGACAAAGCTGGTTGGTGAATACACAGATTTTACTAATCAAAACTAGAATAATCTACTTTGGATTATTCTAAATAAGTGAATTATTGCAATTAAAATAAGAAGTTGTTTATTCTTTTTGTAAAACAAGAAGTGGACTGGAATATTAAATTAGGTTGAGGTAATTGTTAGGAGTAAAATTGTAGGGAAGATTTTTCTCTCTTCCTTGCCTATGCTTAGCTACAGCTAGCTCTTGGCAGCCATCTTTTATTCACCAAGTACTTTCTGAGAGCTTACTATATGCTAGTGCCAAAACACACGAGTTCCCTATACTTGGGGGGCTTTCTTTCTGGTGGATAAAGATAGTAATTAACAAGTAGATAAATGAACAACAAGTAGCAATTAGACCTATGAAAACGAATTAAGTAAAACCGGATAATTTGGTGATGGGGGTAATCTAGATGGGTAGTCAGGAATACCTCTCTTAGGAGCTGAGATCAGAAGGCTAAGGACCAAATCATGCAAAAGTCTAGTAAGCAAAGTCTCCAGTCACTTCCCTTAGAACTTAGATATAAACTTAAACATGCATAAATACCCCCAAAGTCTTAAGGTTTTGAATTACACTGTCCCTTCTGCAACTTTCCTTTGATAAAGAAATAAAGATTGTACCACTTAACTGGAACTTAAGCCTCTGTGATGAAGATTCCAGCTCAACTGCCTTGAGATGTCAGGGTAGGGGCCTTAAAGGCTAGGATCCAAGGAAGATTCTCAAAGCTCGTGAGATTCAAATTTGAGACAGACTAACCACTGTAAAACACACATACTCTGACCTCCTTTTCTGCTTTCCTGTTGTTCACCTTTGCGTTTATAACTTAGCATACTAGCATTTATCATCCATCTCCCCCACTAGAATATAAGTTCCCTGAGAGCATGAGTTTTTGAAGTTTTTGTCTCTTTTGTTCACTACTCATCTAGTATCTGTGCATAGCAGGCATCAAGATATACTGCTTGAGTAAATACATGTTGAAGCATGGAGCACTGAGGATCTAACTCAATTTTCCCAATTATGAGCTACATGAGTATTTTTCTCTTTAGTCATATTATAAGAGACTATGCTTTACAGTATTTCTGTATTCCCCATCCTGACTGAACTCATATTTGGGTATACTTGATTTCTCAAAAAATAATAATTGTTCAAATGATGCTTTTCATGGATGTGCTGCTCAAAGGAAGGGCAATGGAGAAAAGGCTCGTGGTTCTTACAAATATAAAAAATGATAAAGACATGCTTGTAAATTAGAGAAGAAAAGAAACTATGTCATTTAATACTCACGGTCAACTGACGGAGAGGGAACTCCCAAATAGGAAAACATATTTAGGCTTTTGACTTTGCTTGTAATCTAAATAATGCTTTTTTAACTGTAAATAATGTCCACACTGACATAGAGCCTGTATTGTGTCCAAAGGTATTTTGAAGGGTATTGATACTGAAAACTAGAAGCTAATGGATGAAATGGAAAAAAAAAAAAAAATATATATATATATATATATATATATATATATGAACTGCAGAAACAAAGACAAAGATCACCTACTTCTGACCAATGAAGATTTGCTTGATAGGTCAACTCAGTGCTTGTTTCTTTTGTTGTTTGGCAATTAGTATATCTCACAAATTTAAATATTTAAACAGCCAGTGTTCAGCAGGGCTCTTCCAAGTACAGACTTTCATGCTCATATTATATTCCAGAAGCATCTTAACATCCACATGTCTAAACTTCTCCTGTACTGATGGGTTACTGATTTAAAAATTTTGGAAGAACTATTTCTCCTGGTCAAGACTTTGTCCCTGGGAAATCTTAATGAAATGAGCACATATCCATGAGGGATTATCTGTTCCTTTATCAGTCCCAGTGTATTTTGTAAGTCTTGGCAGAAAACCAAGTCCTAGGTGGTTGGAACAGTGAGAAGATAAGTTTGGTAGGGCACGTGGAAAGAAGAGAAAAAGCAAAAAACAGTGTTTCTCACAATGAGGTTTTTATGAATAACATACATCAGAATCACCCAAGGATGCTTCTTTTTCAAATGCAGATTCCTGGGTCTCATACCAAATCCATTGACTCAGAATCTTTTGGGATGCATATGGAGGTATGTGGAAGTTTGATCAGTGTTGCAGGAGAAAGTGGAGACAGGCTCTTATTATCCCTAAATTACTGTTGTTGGAAGCATGGGCAGTCAAGGAGGTGCTAACCTTCGAGAAAGTGGGTAAACATAGGTAAAGAAATAAGATGTGTGTCTGTGCTTAATGTATTCTCTATACTTACATATAAAAAGGAAGTACATGGAGACACAGGAATAGTGATTTATTATCAATATTTTGTGTTTCTCTCTGCATTTTTAAGTTTTTCACACCTACTTTATGTAAATATTTTGATGGACCTCTTATAAGTTTTTTATAATCAGAAAAAATATAGAGTTCAAAAATAAAGGTGAAAACTAGTTAGTTCATATGTCCCTGTGTCTCAGAAAAAAAAAAAAAAATTCTGCTGGAAATCTGTAACATCTTTTGTGTTGAAAATGAAATGATCAGGTACCCACCATGCTTGTAGGTAAGTAAAAACTCACTCAAGTACTGCTCTTTGGTGCAAGCAAAAGGACAGGACAATTCAGCAGTTAACTGCACAAACATTACCCAATGATCCTAATTTCCATTATTTTAATAATAATGAGTGCAACCCAAAGTGTTAAGTTGCACTTTCTACCTCAGCAAAACAGAATGATAATTGTGCAGAGAATAATTTTATGGGTGAAGTGTGCCCTGTATTATAAAAGATTAGAATAAAGTACTCTAATACACAATGTCTTAGCAGGTGCAGGCACTTACCTGAGCAATTAAAATCTTCTTAATATACAAATCACAGCCAATGAGACTGCTGGCATGACAGAATAGATCTTTCAGGACACAATATGTTTGTCTGAAACAGGTTGTTGGGTTTATTCCACCACCCCCCACACCCTGGCTTTATTTATTTATTTTTGCTAGCAATCATTTGTAGATCTTTTATTTGAAAAAGAAAATTGACCAAACATGGATAATTTACTCCAAATATACCCAAGCACATTCATTCTCTTACAAATCCATTCAGACCACAAAAAGCTATTAAATACTTACTATGTATGAGGCACTGCACTGGATGCCATATAGGCTATTTTGGGACCAATTAAAATCATCTCCCCCACAAACAGAGGGAAGCACTTCTAGATGATAGCTGTGGGCTATCAGGCTGGTAAAACTGGCCATTTGAGTCCTCTCTATGTTATTGATATTCTCCCAAAGTTAGTTAAATTCCTGTTCTAAGCACCAAGTTCCCAAGATGCTGGACTAACATAAAAGAAGGCCAGCCCTCTGGAGCTAACACTACAGGTGAGATGTTAAATAGAACCCAGTTAACACACAGGTGCCAGCTTCTCCCCTTGTCTCTTCAGCACATTCCAAGCTAGTTTTTGCCTTCATCAGACATAGAAACTTCTCTTATAAAAGTCACCAATGAATCCTGAGTTATTAAATGCAGTGGTCATTACAGCAGCATGTGGCAGGAGGCCACTCCTTCTGTCCCAGTCTCCTTTCCATCCTTGATGTTCAGGACATCAGACATCTCCCTGCTCCTATCTGGCCAACTTGGCTGATTCTTCCTTTCTTTGTGACCTCTACTAATCGCCCCAAGGGTTAGCTCTAGTTCCTCTTCTTCTCAGTCTAAGCTCACTCTCTTGGTGAGCTTAGCCAAGTATCATGGCTTTAAATTTGAGTAATATGTCATGGATTCCCAAATTTTTAACTTAAGGCTGGATTAACTTCTAAAATCCAGATGCATATAATCCAAGAGTTTATCTGACCTTTACACATAGATGTCAAAGAGTTATCTCAAACAGAAAATATTCCAAATGGATCTTCCTTACAAAACCTGTACATCCACATCTGCCTTCTTAGTTTATTGCAACTTCATCATTCCAGTGGATCAGGGAGAAAACTTGGAGTAATCCTTGACCCCTTTCTTTTTCTTACACCTCCCTTGCAATCCATCAGAAAATCCTCCTGGTTCCACTTCCAATATTCAGAGAGAGTCAAATTCCTCCTGGCCATTCCCATCCTCACATCAGTGTCCAATACCCTATCATCTCTCAATTGGATAACTGCCAAGGCCTCTGCAATAATCCTGGGCATCAAGGAAGCACTATATACATCTGATCTGTAGGGTTTTTTTTGTTGTTGATTGTTTGTTTTTTACTATGTAGAAATCAGTTTGGTCTACCCCAAAAGGTTACAGACAACATGGTCACCACAGTACAGCTTTGATGGACAGATAAAATTAAATTAAATAGGATAGCTTTTTAAATACTATTAGATTTACAGTGAAGTGTTTCAAACTCACATAAGTGACACACTTCATCAGTGCCACAACAGTCATTCTTCATCTTTTAGACATGCTGCTGAGAATCATTTGTTAAATTTTTAAAGGGGATGGGAGGAGAAGGTTACCAAGATTTGCACGAACCAGCCCGTATGCATATCTAGAGGTAAATCATATAGGGTTAAAGATACTACTGGCGAGGAAAGGATAACCACAACCCTGCAGTTTCATCTGGAGCAATTTTAGCATCTACATATTGACACATCATGTTGACCACTACAGGTGGGCACAAAAACATTCTGCTGTGAAGAGCAGAGCTGTCTGGCTGTGTGAAGACCTACCTGAGAATGAGTCGTGTGTTGTGAGTGGCTTACTTGCTCCCAGACCTTGCTGAGAGTCACGGCACCTGAGAGTCAACAGATGCCTTCACAATGCCTTGCATCTTTGCCTATGGGGGTACAGGAAATTTTATCACAGGCCCATCCCCTAAGGTAAGGCCTAGTATTTGGCCACTTAGAAAGTAAACACATAAATTTTGATACCATTTGCATGGGAACCATATTTTGAAAAACTCAAATGTGGTTCAACAAACATAGGGTTGGGTTTTAGCAGGCCAGAGGGCAAGTTCAACCAGAGTCATCAATTCACTGGCTAATCTTGACAAAACCTTTTTAGTATTCTGAGCATTTGCTTTCACATTTATAAAGGCAATAATAAGATATCAGCACATGTTATTTTCTTGTTAAGCCATTCTGGTGAAATAACAGGAAAATGTTTAAAAACCCAAAGTACTATACAAATATAAATGCCTATTATTATTTATTTTAAATATACTGCCTTGTTTTTATTGTTCCCAGTCATATTTCTGGTAAAATTTTAATTTGTAGGCCAGTTTATATATCCATGACCTTATTGAAGTGCTCTCTGAGTGAAAAAAATATGTCTTTTTCATAAATACAAGGACCACCTCAGAGTTTCAAGATGAGTTTTATTTTATATATTCATAAGAAAGCAGAGAGGAAATTGATGTTTTCCCTCACTTTATCAAAAGTAAGAGATGAGCCTTATTATACAAAGTAATTAAAACCAAGAAAGAATAACCGTGACAAAAAAAATCCATCACATAGCCAGTTAGACAATTTTGGTGACATATAATACTGTGCATCAACTTCTCTAAGAAAAGCCTCATCAATTATAAATCAACCCCACAGTGCAGGAAATGAATATAGGAACTTCTGCTTAGACCATGAGAGGAAGAAGCTGAGGCAGAGATTTCTCCTGTTACCAGCAGTGTCAAGACAGCCAGAGCAGGGTGGGCTTTGATGCCACTACCTATGGGTTCAGCTCACCTCTACATTCCCCTACAGTGATGGGTATTCTCAAGAACCCACTCTCTCTGATTCTCTGACTTTGGGCTTTCTCTGGCCTGAAGGAACTTGGTCAGTCCTCATGAAGAGCAGCCTATACTCAACCAATGGTAACAGGAGCTGGGGAATGAATACTCCATCAGTAGGCAGGATAATTCTGAGGTGCACCAATCCTCAGAGGAGCCCCAAAGGATAGTGCTCCAAATCCCCCTGGTGGTGATTTGCTCATTAACAAACCCTGCATTGACCCTTCTAGTCTTGTCAGACTCTCCCCCTAATCTCAGGTGTGTCTCCTGGGATCAGCTCCCAGATGAACACCTGCACCCATCTCTCTGTCTCAGGGTCTTCTTTTGAGGAAACCCAAACTAATATGATGGCCTTTGGAATGAAGTAAATTCTTATCCTTGTTTAATGACTTGGTAGATATCTGGCCTTGAGCAAATTACTCTTTTAGTTTCTCCTTATCTGCAAAATATAGGGGATAGTAACTATGCCTACTTTATAGAACTACTGTGGAGATGAGAAAAGATAGAAAACAAATAGTATAGAACTCAACATTGGTAAGTGCTAAATAAATGCTAGCCATTGTTATTGCAGTTGATAAGAGGGTGAGCTAAACAAACACAAGACCATTCATTCTCATTAAACTAGGATAAAATTGCCAATCCCATAATACTATGTGTTGGTAAGATTGTGGAAAAATGGAAATATTCATACTTAACTGTTGGAAGGGGAAGCTCTTATGCCTATGTGGGTAAGCAATTTGACAATATGTAAATATGGGTACAGAGAATACACTCATTGTATTGGCTTGTTGACCAGTGAGGGCAAATATGGGGAACTGGACAAAGTAAGATGCTCTGTCACTTGGGCAAACTTGCTGAGACTTTCCTAGTAGTCTACTAGGGCTACCATTAAAAACTACTACAGACCAAGTGGCTTAAGTAAAGGAAATTTATTTTCTCACAGTGCTGAATGCTAAAATTCTGAGATGAGGTGTTGGCAGGGTTGTTTTTATCTGAAGACTCTTCTTAGCTTGTAAACAGCGTCTTCTGCCTGCATTGTCACATGGTCTTCAGTGTGTATCTGTATGTGTCCTAATTTCCGCTTCCTGTCAAGACACCAGCCATATCAGAAAAGCATCCACTCCAATGACCTCATTTTAATTTAATTACCTCTTTAAAGACTCTACTTTCAAATATGGCCATATTTAGAGATGCTGGAGATTAGCACCTCCAACATTAATTTTTTGGTGAGGAGGAGGCACAATTTGGCTGGCAACATTTACAAAGTAGAGAGAATAATGCCTACCATACAAGTAACTTCTAAGGACCAATGAGAAAAATGCACAATGAAAACAGAATTTTATAATCACCAAGGTAACTGAGGCTGCCCAGACTATAATGCTACATCATTTAGGCCAGCTCAGTCTTCAAGCAGACAACAAATCATGCTATGGTCCTCTGCGGTAAGTAAGTATGGAAGAGCATTACTACATTCTGTGATGGAAGCACAGAAAAAATAAAGGTCAATCATTTCTGCTAAGGTGCTCTGGTCAGGCAAGTCACCTGTACATCAAGGCTATCATTATGCATCTAATTATGGAGCAATTGGTTTTTATTTGTTTATGTTTGAATACAGGCCTCTTGACAAAGGATTTGAGTCAGTTCTTAAAACACATGGTGGCAATTTGAGGCTATGTCCTGCCACACAAGTTGTGCAGAGGAAAGCCATAGGAATTTGGGGCCATCATATTTTCTATTCATGCCTCCCTTGTCTCTGACCACATCGATGTGGTTCTGATGCTCTGCCAGTTTAAGCCAAGCACCTCAAAGAGCAGATCAATTCAGTGGTGAAAGCTGTTGAGATTTAAATAAATGTATATATCAGTTAATTTATCACACTTCCCCTCTCCTTCAAAATGGATCACTATTTGCCCACTACTGAGGGTGTAAAGGCTGCCAACAGGCTGTCCTGTTATGCTACCTGTTACAGTACGCAAAAACACATGGGAACAGACCCCAAGAAGCTCTCAGCACTGGCTCCCTTGCGTGCTTATCCTTTGCTGATTATGATCCTCATGGAAGAAGGCATGCAGAAGCCTCAGAGAAACACCTGTACCTCTCATTCTGGCTTCTCTAAGTCTCTCTGTCATTAATGCCAGAGCCCAGCCAGCCTGGATTCCTTCTTACTCATTCAAAGTCCAAGATCTCCTCAAAGACCAGAATGCAGTCTGTGCCCATAAAGGCACTTAGAGACTGGGAAGAACTTCCTTCAGCCTTCAGAAGCAAGCTTATCATGTGCTGTTGCCAGACTGTGCCTGGTACTGAATGTGGCTGCCTGAAATACCCTTCCCATGTGCCTTGTCTTCCTAATTCACCCACAGTGAGGATTCACCTATAGTGAGCTTTCTTCTCATCCCGTTCCTGTCTGAACTCCAAGAGACATCACTTTCCTTGGAGGTTCCACCTGGCTTCCAAATAAAGGTAAGAGTGTGACAGAGAGGGGGGGACCTGCCCCGTTTTCAGTGCAGTGTCCGGCTGCCACCACCCAGTCTGCCGTGTGACCCAGCCAGCACTTATGATACATTGTCCCATCCACTACACCGTTTACAGCACAAAAGCTATTTAGCCAGTGCCTGCAGCCCTTCAGCCTGCAATGCCTTGACAGCAGAGGTTATAGGAAAAAAGAGAGAGAGGGAGAAGGGGAGAGAGAGAGAGAAAGGGAGAACAATGTGCAATCGGCACTGCATTAGAGATGGAAAAAGTACTTAAAGCCTGCAACATTCATCAAGACTGAATACATAAATGCCACATTTTGAATAAGTGAAGCAAAAGACAATGACAAAGGAAAGGCGCATTGCTTCAGGAATCTCTATCATTTTCATTTGCTGCTGTCAGGAACCTGTTTTTTGCCTCTCATTCTATCAGCCATTATAGCATTAATGAAGTAACCTCACATAGTTATTGACTAGCTTGTCAGAGGCCCTGCCTGATCCCTTAATAGAAACCATTGGTCTTCGGTTAAAAATGGGGTGAGCTGGGAGGTGCGGTGAGCATGTGCTGAATTTCAAGTGCACTCCTGAGGTTATCAAAAGCCATGAAATGCAAATTATTATATTTTTTAAACACACAGATTTCATGCAACTGAGCATATAAAATTGACTAATATTGTACTTTATGCATGCCTTATAATGTTTTCAAATATGCTCTGCATATGTTCTTCTCCCAGAAAGTTGTGGGTGGTATTTGAATAAGCAGAGGTAGGCCTGGCTTTATTTGTTCCTTGAGTTGTCTCCTGGAAGCTGAAAGCTGGCACTGCTGTCTAATATAGAACCATGTTAGTACACTGCTCAAACAATACCAATCTTTTGTGTGAATTTCAGTTTCAGATCAAAACCACGTTTCTCTTATGGTTTCCTTTCCCCATCTAAAAGTATCCAGCTCTTCAAACCAGTATAATGTCATTTATTACCAACAGCAGATTGGCAGGAAGTCTAAGGAGTAAATTAAGAATAATTTATTCTTAAATATTATTAAGAATAATAAACTAAGAAATGGCAGAAGGCAATACATTGGCAAAACAATCCTTGATGTAGGGTTTTATATAATTCCAATACCAGAATACTACAGAGTAGGCATGCTAAAACATAAACACAACAAAACAGAAAAGGGTAAAAATCAAAAAGTCAAGGACAAAGGTCTTGGAAAGTTGGTCATATATTTCTGAATCAGGAGCAGCAAAGGCAATGACTACAAAGTCAAGCTCAAGGCAGGTCTTTAAAGAGACGCTGATAAGAATGTGTAGCTAGCTTTTCCTTTTGGGCACATAGATTGTTGGCTTCATATTGCTGTTTAATTGGCTCATTCTCACAGTATAAAGCTTTGACCTTTTCTCAGCTTCTCTGGGGAGGAAATATGGCAGCTATGTCTGTTGATTTGCATTACGTCTCCCCAAAATTGGCTCCCTCTGACAGTAGATTATGTTCATTTCTCACCTTTGAGATCATCCAAAAACTAAGAACAAGAAGCTCAAAAATCTCTTCCCTGCATATTTTAGACTCAAATACTTGTTGCATCTCTTTGCCATCAGCACCATCTCAGCTCAACTGCCTCCTCACATGGATGGTCTGTAGACCCACCAAAACACCTTACATTGTCTCCCTTAGGAATGAAAGCAAAGACCTAAGACTTAGCCACTAAATAAATATTAATGATACAACTTACAAAGTTTCAACTGACTTGAGAGAAATATGGACTAGCTCCCATCTTTAGCCTATTGTCCCATTATATTCAAGCAACTGTTTCATTAAGCTGAAGAAAGAAATGAAAATGCATTTTCTTCTGGGCCATTTACTCTCTTTTAGACTGGGCCCAAATTATTCAAGAAAAACATATTTCTTGTAATTATTTTTCCCACATGTCCACAAAGCTCATAAAACCCAAAATTGTTAGGGTATAAACTTTTATTGATCTCTGGCATGAATAGTGGTCACTTATTGTCTCCACTAGAAAGGCATTCAGCAGGAAGTATATAACACAATTTATATGAAAGCAAGAATTATAAACCTTTCCAGGGTATAAGCTCAAATCACTGTATCACCAGCTCATAGTTATTTTGAAAGATCTATCACTTTTCTTGATGTCAATAAACATGTAATTATACACTTATATAACTTTAAAACTGGAATCCACCTTCATGCCATTTTATTTCAACATTCTCATGTTAGTCACAAAGAAAATAGAGGCTCAAATAAGAGAAGTTACTTTGTTCAAGGTCAGATAATAAGTCACTGACATTTATGCATTCATTTATTCAATCTATATTTATCTGAGTACTTCTATGTATACAGCATTGGAGTAAGCCATGAAGACATAAAAATTACATATACTTGCCCCCTAATCTTGTGTAGCTCATGAAATAGTGGGGAACACACACTTTTGAATTATTTGTAATAAGCACTCTGATAGAACAGTACAGACATATTAGTGGCCTGAGAGGAGAGCAGTAAGAAAAGGCTTCCAAAGAACCATTTACATTGAAACTTGAAAGATATAATAACCACCCTGAACATGCCCAATCTCGTCTGATCTCAGAAGCGAAGTAGGATCAGGCCTGGTTAGTATTTGGATGGGAGACCACCTCGGAATACTGGGTGCTATAGGCTAAGAAAGAAAGAAAGAAAGAAAGGATTTCAGCATATAAATATAACAGAATGGGAATGAAGCATTTAGTATTAGGTGTTAATCCAAAGATGTTACATATATGAAAGCTTGGACAATGTGTTCGAGAAACAGAATCAGGTCAAGAGCAGTGGCTCATGCTTGTAACCCTAGAACTCTGCAAGGCCGAGGTGGGCATAGTGCTTGAGCTCAGAAGTTCAAGACCAACCTGAGAAAGAGAGAGATCTCACCTTTACTAACAATAGAAAAACTAGCTTGGTGGTGTGGAATATGCCTGTAGTCCCAGCTACTCAGGAGACTGAGGCAGAGGGATTGCTTATGCCCACAGTTTGAGGTTGCTGTGAGCTATGATGACACCACAGTATGCTACCCAGGGTGACGCAAAAAAAAAAAAAATAGAAAAAAAAAAAAGAAAGAAAGAAAGAAAGAAAAAAGAAAAAATAGAATAGAAAAAAGTAGCAAAATCAGATCAGATCATGAAGAGTGGCATGTAAGCCACAAAGTTTGAGCAGGCAGAAGCTATGTCATAAAGAGCCTGTGAATTGAGGTAGCAACCTTGAACCTCCTCTGTAGTCACGCTGACCTTTGACATTATTAAGGGTATTACACAGGGGAGTGAGCTGTTCAAATTTAGAATTCTTGAGGTCAGCCTGGCTAACCCTGCAAGGAAAGTGATAGAAAGCTGGAAAGAAGGAAACGAGCAACTAAACCCAGGGGAAAGTAAAGATGAGGACACTACAATGGGGACAGTGGGTACTGAGAAGTGAGGCTGGCCCACCCTGGCGACGGGAGGGGGCAGCTGGAGGAAGCAGGAGAGAAACGAGAGGGAAGTATGCCTCCCACATTCCTGGTGCGGCTACTGGATACTGGGTGGTTCCGTTCCCTGTGATAGACAACAGATGGGAATCACATTTGGATGAAAGAAAACCATGAGTTCTATTTTATACAGGGTAAGCGACTAACAGTCACTTTGGTCACCAAGTGGATAAATATGGCAGAATCTCAAAGCCAGAATGGAATCTGGGCCTCAGACACCCCACCCCCAGCCCAGCCCAGTGTGCTTTCTCTATAGCTGTATAAATAATGATTCCTTCTTGCCCAAAGTGCTGAACGCTGCTCAAAGCAGAGTTCTGAAAACTAACCGCTAAGGAAACTGGAGACACAATAGAAGGCTTCTTTGGAATATGCACCCAGACTTTTCAGTTTTTACTAGGTTTTCTGGTCTCAGAAGTCATTGTACAATTTTTATCCAGTATATTTTTAGTTAAAAAAGGAAAAGAAAAAGAGAAAAACAGCTTACCCTTTACACATTTACAGCGCACAAAGCTCTTTCACAAATGTAAGTTGCCACATTTAGTCTGCTGAAGGAAACACCTTTGCACGGGTTCCTGTCACTGCCATGACATAGATTGCAGTGAGGGGTCCTTGTCAACCCAGTGTATTGCTCTGCCCCCAGCCCCACCAGCTGCCCCCTCAGGATCTGCTGTCAGTCGGTACACCTGTAAATGAGGGGCTGGAATAAAGACGTCCTCAAGGTGTCTGTACCTCCAAGCCTGAAGTCTAGGGTTCCAGGACGTAGAATGTTCAGTGTGTTGTTTGTAAATTGGAGATGCACGGAATAAGGGAAAAGAAATGTAGGTCATGTCAGAAAGCTCTGAGAGGAAAATAAGAGCTAGAAGAAAGAGTTTTCATGGAGAAATAATTGGCAAGATGGTAAGACCTTGAAGCCAGGAGAAGAATAAAGGAGGGAATACAGGAAGGAGAGAGGGCACGTGATTTAAAGGTGAGGTCGATTCAAATGCCCCCACATCCCCTAACTCGGCGTGCAGGAGCAGGTCCCTAGGCCACGTGGTCCTCTGCCTCATGCCACCTTCATCAAAGGACATTAAAGGAATAGTTGTATTTTCATTTTGTCAGCATTAGGAAGGAATTTGCTCTTGTTTTTCTTGATTTTCATGGGGACAAAGTATAATAACTAAGAGCAGATGGTCAAAGACTGTAGGAGAGGCCAAGAGAAGGAAAAGGTGTTTGTTATTTTATTAAAATATGAATAATATAATTTAAAAAAGAAGATATGCACACACACTACCTGCATACCTATCACACATACATATTTACCTATCTGTACACAGACCCCTTGCACAAATGCATGTGCTGGCATTTACATATACATACAGAGATGGCCCCACCATCAATAGGCACACAGAAATCACACACTTCCTCTTTGCTGGGGTTGCACAGGGTCGTCCCCACTCCCCACATACAACCCTTAATGCACTGGCCACCAAAAAGGACCCAGAAGTCTGACCTGGGATGGGGTAGTCGGAGCTGCTTAAGGACATGGTCTCCAAGCTACACTTGACTTGTTTATTTTGATATTACTGAGCACTCTCTCTTTGTAATGGCAATATTGCCCACAGCTCATTTCTCTTTTCATAGGAATAGAGAAGTAAGTGGCCCATATACTATTCTACTTGAGTCCATAATTTCTGCTTTTAAAAATGTGTCTAATGAGAGACTTGTTATTTGTAGAAAGGAGCAAAAACTCATGGGCACATTTAGATATTCCATGTTAATTAGATGCTTATTACTAGGGAAACATGTGGTTTTCAATCAAACCTCCGAAGTTTGTTCGTCTCCTTCTCCCAGACGTGTCCCTGCTTTTGTTTCATTATGTAGATCTCATCTTTGCTTCACAAAGGGGTTGGCAGGGAGAAGACTCCATGAAAACGTTGTCTTCTGCTAAAGTGTCGAGTTCAAGGCCCTGCCATTAGAGTCCCAGCTCAAGGCTTTGCATGTTCTTTTCTGGTTGCCCTAGGGTATTGATGTTCATGAATACTGTCTCAGGTGAGCCTCAGAGATTTTCTAGGCAAAATTTCCAAGGCCAAAGAATCTTTCCAAGCAAAAGAGCAAAGTAAATCATATACCCAATGGCATCCTGAGACCTCAGAGTGTCATGATGTCTCAGCTTCTGCTTCCAACAATCTTTGGCATATTTTTAGCATGCAAATGGACCATCTTTTCTCTCTCTCTTTTTTTTTAAGGATTTAGAAATGGCAAAATAATTAGCATTCACTCAGCTCCATTGGGCATCCATTTACACTCTTCAAGGAGGGTAAAGTGCTTGATGTTGCTCTGCCCAAAACATTTTTTAATACAGAAAGGATGCAGTCTGGAATATCCAAATATATCAAGACTTTCAATACCGATGCTGGGTTATTTGAAACTCCAGTAGACACACCACTATGGGAAAACTGCATAATCTGCTTTAAGATCGATCGTCATTGTGATCTATGTACCAGGTTAAAATAGAAAACCTGAGAGAGGCTGCAGCAGGTCAGGAGTCCAATTCACACGGCAAGTATCTCAGAGCACATTACGAAGTTTTGGACTGAGCCTTTAATCCACAAATTATTAAACCCTAGCTTTGGACTGATATGCATGTAAAAATATTCTGCCAAATGAATCTGCTTTGCATTGCCCTCAAAATATTGCTGTAACACAGCAAAGGACAGGGATCTGAAACATTCTACGGCTCACAGGGGTACAGTTTATCAAGAGGTGAAAGAGAGTTTGTGTAAAGCAAAAAAAAGGAACTATTGTGTTCGATTGATTTAAGCCTAAGTGTATGCTGTCAAAAAAAAAAAATAATAATAGATTTTTCACCTGTCAGGCAGTCATTTTTACAAATGTATGATATGGGTACTGATTAGTGAAAATGTTCTTTTCTAGGTGAATTATAATATAACCCTTTGCTTCCTTGCCGTTTGTCTGAGATACCCCCCTTTTGTATACCTCACTTGTATACTGTTTCAGTTTCTAGGGAAAAGGTTAAGAGGCACATTCACCGCAAAGTAGAATTGATCTTTCGAAACCATCAAGTGGCCTCACAGTGAAAAGAGGAAGACAATGCCCGGCAAAAACAAAGGAACTTCTGCACAGGCCGAGGTTGTCACTGCGGAAGCCACCAAATTCCATTATCATATATGAAACACATGAGAACGGGCTCTCTCGACACTGGTGCTGACATGTCTCTGAGATTCTTGCGACTTTGTCATCATCCCACATATTTTCAAAACAAATTGTCTTGTGTTTGTTTGCTTTAAAAACAAGATGCCATTGTCCTAGATGAAAATGCTACTTTATAGTAAAAAATGTCAGTGTGAAAACACAGGAAGAAAAAAGAAAGACTCTGAGGAAATACAAAGTACAGACTGAGCAGCCTTTTCTAACGGCCTGGATATAGGTGATTAGAAGTGATCTCAGAAACTCTGGCAAATATATTGAAACTCCTCTCATAAGAATACCGTGCGAATAGCAATGGATGTTTAAAGGCAATTTGTTTTTATGATACTTTTTTTCCCCTGAACTTACAGAAATTAGTGACAACAGCAACAAAATCAAGGGTCATTGACATCTCCTAACTGGAACGCAGAAGCTGGCATCATTTCGGTAACCTTGTTTCTCTTGGTTACATGCAGAGTAAAAATAAAATATATCTGGCAGTTGAGAAATGGCAAAGTACCCTCTGAAAATTGTATCACAGATTATTTACGAAATAAATTGTTTCTTTTTATTAAGATGTGAAACACAAGGAAAAAGCGATGCAGATGTAATAAAAAAAAAAAAAAAAAAAAACCCAGGAGGGGACTGCACCTCGAAACCCACCCTTGCTTAAGTAGGCCACGCTGAGCTGCAGTGTGGGTGCTATTCCTGTGTCTGTCTGGACATAATCAATGACTCACGTCAAAAAGCTTCCCTTCTACTCTTTTCGAATAGTCAGAGTTGAGAAATGATCAAATTAAGACCACAAAATCTGTTTTATCTTTCTTTAAAAAAAAAAAAAAAAGATGCATCCAAAACTTACATCCAAAAAAAAATGAAGAGCCAGGCCATTGAATCTCATTCATTTTCTTAACAATGAATGGAATATTGCAAGCAGCAAATACTTGACAAGACTTATTGGACAGTTTTCAGCTCCAAACACCTCATCATAGAATGCGGGCTCAGGGAGGGAACAGAAGCAGAATAGGTCTGAGGTTCTGGGAAACTCAAGCTCTTGACCAGACTTCCTTTGAGGCATCACTGAATCTAGTACTTAGTTTTTCACCCAAGTTTCTTTGCTTTTTTCTAAAAGATTAGCTGTGTCTATGACCCCATCCAGCTGGAAGAGTCTAATTTGTGTGAGTCATAACAATGGTAACAGACTTAGTTAAACTTGCCTGTCAAATTACAGTCAATGATGAAAACATCTCCGGTGCTAGTTGGCAGTTTTCAGGTAGCCAAAAATGCACGTCCCTATTTGCAGTCGCAATCTAGATGTCACCATCCCCACTCATTTCTGCATGCCTATGGCATGCTACCAAAGCCTCACTGCATTCAGGGGAATGTGAGGGCAGTCTCCTGCACTCCATCTTTCTGCAATGATAAATGCTTGGATGCTTTTGTTTTGCCAGGAATACTTGGAAAATTAAGAAGGTTAGGAGCTGGGGAAAGAAGCCACCAAAATAGACTCTAAAAGGTAAAATAAAACTAGAAGTTTAGGGAAATAAGAAGGGAAAATAAAATACTATAAAAGAAGTCTGAAAACGCAGGGACTGGGCTAGATAGGTAAAAGGAATAAATTTAAAACAAAAAACAAAAAGTGTTCAAGCATGTGTATAGGAGTAAGAGTGGGAAGGCAATAATTTGCAAAGACAGTAAACACACACGGCTAAGGACAGCTTATCAAAAGCAATGATTACCATGTAGGAGAGTGTGAATTCACCTAATGCGCTTCCTCTCACTACGTCCACTTCCTACAGACAGTCCATCCCTGCTCCCTACAGAAAAAAAGGAAAAATGGGACTCCATTCAAGGAGAGGTTTATTAGGCAGCTGTATGAATTCAGGGGCCTATAAAGCCATTCTAAGTCATATTTTTGCTTTTTTTAAATTAAGAATGCTTTAACTCTCCCCTCATCACTTGCGGCCTGAATTGGTTTGATCCAGGGAGGCAGTTATACATAAGAGCAACCACTCTCTATTGAATTAGGGGATCTCTCATGCAACACATCTCACCAATTACAAGGTAGGGATGCAATTCTATGATTTATCATACATTATACTGTTAAGTAATATAGCATTATAGATGCAATTTGTACCTATCTCTCTGAAGATGAGAGAGGTGGCACATGAAGAGAGGATCATTAAACACAGAGCAAGGGCAAGGGCCAAGCTCTTCTCTTTAACAAGCTGCTCCAAGTACCACCTCTCTAATCCATGGAGGGATAAGAATAAATTGTTCCAGTAGCTTATTTCAAACCATGCTCTTTGGGGTTGGGGGTTTTATTAAAACAAAAGGATGCAGGAAAGCATCATTTCTAGGTGGGCCCTGGCTCTCCTGATTTCAGAGACCGATCATGGGGTAAGAAAACAACAATTTTGCATTTACTGGGTTGATGCCTCTCCTTCTAAGGGTGCTGAGGTTCTTCATGCATTACTATGGAGATATGTGTGCAGATGCATATCACGAGAGAGAGAATGCAAATCCTTATCCCACACGAGAACAATGCCTACTGCTGTACTGATTTAACTGAGGCCAAATTACTGAAATTTGACTCCTGGATGATATCATTTAGGTTTTACATTAGACCACTGCTGTCCATTAAAAATATAATACAAGCCACATTTGTAATTGTACATAGTAGTTATATTTCAAAAGTTAAAAAGAAACAGGTGAGGTTATTTTAATATTTTAATTTAACCCCGTCCATCCAAAATATCATTTTAAAATATAAGCAATATATAAAACTATTAATGAGATATTTTGCACTACTTTCTTCGTACCAAGTCTTTGAAAGGTAGCGTGTATGTTATAGTCAGAGCACATCTCATTTCACATTAGCCACATTTCAAGAGCTCACTAGCCCCCCGTGGCTGATGGTGACCATATTGAATAGGACAAGATTAGAACTGGGTGTGTCTTCAGTGATTCTCAGTCCCTATTTTGGTTTTGCTGCTTTCTCTGGAATCTAGTCTATTTTTCAGCCACTTTACCCAAATAAGCAGAAGTTCTCATAAGTTGAAATTGGATGAAATGATAGTTCACCATGCTAAGTATAACCCTTTATAATCCCACCAAGATTTAGACTCCTACTCCTAAAAAGATGCGATCTTTGACCTCATCTGCTCTGTCTGTATTGCCTTCCTAAGGTCAATAACTATGTATATAAACATCAACCTTAACAGACAACTCAGTCTCCTCTTATTACAATATCCTGTTTATAATATCTTTCTTAGATAAGGTTTCTGAACTACCACTTCCAGCTTTATTAAACTCAATTAGACTCTCTTTTACCCTGACTACCCCCTGTTATAACAGGAAAATTATATAATCCGCTTGAATGGCAGTACAATGAGGTAGGCAAAGATATGAGGACATCGTTAGGCTGCCTCATAAACCCTCACTTGTCATGGGACAAGTCATTGATTTCTATTGGCAATCTCATTGTAATGTCAGGCTGTAGCTTGAATTCATTCTTTGCTCCTCTCCGAGATAAACAATGGGGCAAAGAGTAGAAATGGACGAGAATGAAACACAGCAATTATTCTCAGAGATAATTGGGTAACCTGACTTGTCCGGTATCTGAGAAAGCACAAGTTAGTTGGGCCTCGTGCAACATCTGAACCAACTGCTCCCAAATCAGTACCTGTCTTTGGAACTTGAAAAAAGTAATTCCATTGAGACTGGATTTAGAAAACCAGTTAAGTGAGAGATGAAATTTATTTGGGGGAGAAAAGAGAAGGAAGAACTTGTTCATTATTTCCAAATTAGTCTTACTTCTCCCATTCTTTAAGACATATAACTCTCATACATATATGATTACATGTTTGTTGAAAAGGCCATCAATTTGGGAGTCAGGTAGCTTTGTTTTACATTTTTGTCCCTACCATTTATTCATCATGTGATGATGGGCAAGTTTTTAATTGTCTATAAATCTTAGCATTCTCATCTGCAATAATTGCTCATCTTGGAATTTTCCTAGCTGCCGTGGCCTAGAACACCTGTGTGTCCCTGTTACCATACACCCAGCCATGCATGGGCTAAGGAAGAACAATGTCTCGTGTTTGCTCAAGAGTCAGGCATAGAGTAACAATGAATAAAACGTAGGTTTGTTTTTTGGTTTTGTTTTAAATAATTCCATACAGTTCTGTATTACTCCCTCTGTAGCATCACTGACTTGCCAAGAAAAATCCCATTCTAGAGAACCCTTCACATACTCTAGATGATCAGCTGATCAAAAGTTCTGTGTCAATATATGCCCAACATTATGGCTAAATACGTGGGGGCTGGGGTCAGTGCAGATGGTGGCAGTAGCCATGTGAACCCTGTCAGGAAAAGACCCACAATAATTTCTTCCTCTGTACTCCCAAAGTTTTTTGTTAAATTATAATTTAACAAAATTATAATTGTACTAGGATATGTTGCTCACTAGAGTACAGCTAGAAGCCAGGGTTATTGTCACTTCCATTGTTTTTACCAGTACTAGGATACTAGGATATGATAGTTTGCAGAGATACTGTATGCGCTCTCTCTCGCGCGTGCTCTCTCTCTCTCTCTCTCTCTCTCACACACACACACACACACACACACACACACACACACATAGGCATGCACACATATATAGACATATACATGAACAAGGTCAGGCAAGTAAGTTCATAAACTCATCCTAGAAAAAGTGCTACATACCTCATTGCTGAATATCACTACAGTCGCCAGATACTTCAATGATGACCATAGTGGTATTCAGCATGAGGTATGTAGGACTTTTTCTAGGATGAGTTCATGAACTTAACTGTTCAGCCTCATCTCATACATCATGGTTGTCATATCAGTAAGCATTTACATAATACCTATATTATATATATATATATATATATATATGCATGTGTGTATATATATACATATATATGGCAGCATATGTAATCATAACCTTTATATCTGAATAGAATCTTGAATAGTCAAAGCATTTTTTTATGTCATTTTATTGGGACTTCATAGCAGCCCTATAAAATCAGTTTAACATTGCTGTCCCTATTTTTGGCTCCTGATATATTAAGGTTGTCCAGTTTTACACTGCAACCCAAACGCTGTCCCTTAGGCTAATGGCTCCTATCTATTTGTTTATGGACCCCTCCTGATTCATTGCAATTTTAAATAGTCCATGTGGAAAATGCCCATGCCCTTTTGCTGATATTTTTTTTCTTGACTAAAACTCTCCTGAAGAGAGTTAGGATTTAAGATGTTAGGATTTTTCTTGGCTTTCAAAGATCTTTTTGTACATAAAATAATTTTGCTAGATGAAAGGGACCTTTTAAGAGGTCTTGGTAAACTAAAATGTTGACAAACTTATATCCACCCCTTATTAAAAAGAAGAAAACTAAAAGAAAGGAAAAAAACAAAGAAAAAATTTTAGTGGTCAGTATAAAGCAAAAAGCTGGGAACCGCAAAATTGTATGAAAATGAGTCACATTGCTCCTTCCCTCAGGCAGGCCACCCTCTGCAGGGAAAACAAGGCAGAGACAGGGAAGCAGGGATGGATAGAAAAGGCATGAAACATTCCAGCTGCAGGGGACTGAAGTTGGCTCATCCAGTAAGGACTGTGGCATCGGCGAAGAAAGTCACGTGCAGGCTCCAAGTCCTGAGAAGATTTATAAGAAAAACACAAAAGGAAAAGGGGGAGCAAAAAGCAAAGAATTCCAGAAAACCCCTTATTTTGCTGTCATCTTGGACAATCTGAAAGCCTTAACCTGAGACATGGCCAGGAAGAGGTAAGTCCCCTGGCCTGGGCAGCAAGAGAATCCAGAGCACATCAAGGCCTGACACCACCTCACACGTTGTTTACCAAGTCACATAGTTTTTCTTAAACGTGGTGTTTCTCTATAAGATGGAAGATGGTTAAACTGATAGATTTTAAAGGCTTCTTTCACCTTAAGACCTTTTGCTCTAATGATAATAACAAATCTGTCTTTGTACTGAGTATCATCCAAGTTCTACTCTCCACCCTTGTAGAAATGCTGTGTGCTGGAGACCATTAGGCCATTTAACTCATGACATAACTGGGACCAGGACAGCCTGACATGCCCATGGCCTTGAAGTCAGGCCAGTGGCAGACCCAGGATTTGAACCTGAGATTGCTCCTCCCTTTATTCCTTGGATTGACTCTCTTCAGTCTACTACATCATGAAAACTTACTCCCAAACACAGTTTTATAAAGGAAGACATAGTTGAACTATAAATATTTCTCAATTCTTCACTGACGATCACAAGAATAACAGAAAAACTCTGGAGCCACCTACAAAGCCCCTTGTGACCCAGAGAACACCTCAATCATCCTGCAAAACGAGGTCATTTTACCGGGTGGAATTGTTCTTTTGAGATAGATTTGCATCTAAAGCCTGATAATCATAACATAATAATAATATTCAGACTTGAGTCATATTTGAAATTCCTAGACTAATACAATCATTATTATCTGCTATAATATGTCCATTTATAATTAAGCAAAGCAGAAATCCTGCCCAGGCTGTCTTCATTCTTTTCCAGGGGCTTTAAAAAAAAAAAAAATATATATATATATAAACTATGGCTGATACCATTGTATTCAGTCATCAATTCCTCTTTTCTTCATTTAAAATGCCCAGTCCCAATCAGCCACCACCATAGCAGGGGAACTGTGGACTGTCACAAATGGTGTGACAACTGTAGTGATGATCCCCTGCCAAGGCAGGAGTGATAAACAAATGCAGGGCATTCAAGTTCATGGGCCCACCTTACCCACCTCGGCAAAGTCCCTGGAGGCAAAGAGGGGAAGCAGCCTGGGAGGGACTGAGAATGTTCCAGGCCTGATCACTTACTTCTCCTCCCCTCCGGCTTTGAACTGTACAGTACTCCCCCGGAGTCACGATTTCTGGGGCCCACTTTCCACCAACAGCCTACACGGCCAGCATGACCTCCCTCCTGCCTGCTCCCCATCCCACCCTTGGCAGCTCTGTTCAGTAGGCCGTAGCTAAGAGGTGTGCAGGTAGGGGGACCTGTGGCGCAAAGCAGCCCCCAGGGCTCCCTGGGGCAATCTCTCATGGAGCAAAGGCAACATGGCTGTCTGCATGCCAAGCATCCCCAGGAGTACAGCTCTGGAAGCCAAGATTTTGATTAAAGCACTTCTCAGCTTTCTCTGACTCTGCTGGTGGTCTGGGGCAGCACACAGATCTCACCCTCCCAGCCCTGGCAGAAAGTGCACGGTCAGTAGGAGCTCTTGCCCTGAGAAGACCCTAAGCCATCTCCTGAGTTCAGAGTGGCCCTTATAACACTTTCTCAACCCCTCTCCAATTGTCAGAGATCACATTAGTGCAGTTGTGAAGGTTTGACATAAGGATGAACAGAAGGGTTGTTACTGGCTAGTGAGAGGAGAGAAGTTTCCAGTCCAAAGAAGGAAAAAAAAAAAATCCTCTCCTAATGAATAATGCTGAGAGTGGGGGAGGACACTGATGGTCTCTGTCTGCTCTTTCTCTCCCCCTCCCCAAGTTAGAACCACAGAGCACAGGCAGAAGGAAATAGCAACATGTCCCCATGTTGAAGTTTGTTTTCTTTTTTTCATACGAGTCTGTAAAGGGCTCCTAGTCATGTGCAGGGACATATTGTCCCTACTTCCCAAACCAAGGACACTCACAGAAGGTCAGTTCAGACATACAGGCATTTTTGTGGCACAGAGTGATTCTATTGTTAAGCCTTTTCTCAGCTTCCTCATTTCTCCCCCTCAAGCCATGTTTAAAACTTCAGTGCCGGCTCACTCACCTCCTACTGGAAGTGAGGCCACTGGTTGGCTGCGGAGTGGAAAGAGGGGTAAACCTGTGAGAATCACACAAGGCAATGATCAGAGAGAGCTCTGAGGAGCTCCCAGATGCCAGAGAGGGGCCGTTTGTGCTAGTGTGGGCAAGTCACCAAGAGGCCAAAGAAAAGGTCCCCACTTGGAAATAAAATGATAAGCTTTCCCTGAAAATAAATTAAACAAACACAGTGACCTCTTAGGTTTTATATCATTGCATTAATAGTAATAACAATAATAAAGCTGACATGGACTTACAACCTGTAATTTGTAATATTTAGCTCGATGCTTCCTATCTGTGTAAAAGTTAAAGCATATCTTTCATTGCTACCAATACAAATTGGATTTTTCTTTCTACCTCTGATTGACCCCACTGTCCACTGGTGATTAACTCTTTTGCTACCTCACCTCCACAGGCATTTCCTTCTCCAGAGTGGAATCAGAACTCTGAGCTATTCTTCCTGGAGGGCCCCTGAATCCCACTTAACCTGCCTGGTGTGATGTGCCCTGCGGGAGGGAGGCGATGAAGCAGAGCAGGGATGATCACAAACTGAGAACTGTTCTTCCAAATAACAGAAAGGGAGAAGTTAGGCAAAGTGCCTTTTCCATCATCTCCCCCATCCCTGTCCAATTTTGCAAAAAAGGTCCCTGGGAATTGTGAAAAGTATTCTCTTTTTCTTTTGCAGAATGACCCCTAAAGAGGTGACTGTCACTCCCAAGGCCTGCAAGACCCTGGCTGAGGCCGGCCATTTCAGACTAGCCACAGGCAGACAGCAGACAGCAGTGGAGAGCAACAAAGGTCACCAGGTTGGCCCCGGGATCCTCTCATCCAGTAGCTGTGTGCTTTGGAACCAATCTGGAAACGTTAACACAAAGGCCTGCCAGTAAACTACATGGTGTTTGCATATCTCATATACACCGAAGGGATGGACAAATGCCTAGTGGATAAAAAGGAAGAAAGAAAAATGAACTCAGCTATTAAGCTGCTATAAAATGTTTTGCTGTCTTCCCTATTTCAAAAGCTTCCATAGCATAAATAGTGGTCAAAAGTTCAGTGAACTGTCTTGTAGTGTGGGGCTTCATTCAAACGGGGCTATTTTCTGAGAGTCTCCTGACACCATATCTAATTTCCAAAATGAATATGCTTTAATTTTCCTTCTTCATGCATTGTGCTTTTTCCTCATTTAAAACAGCAACAGCCTCTGGCAGTAAAGGACATCACATTTCTGTGTGAGATGAAGCTTTTTTCCCTGTATGCAGGGGAATGGCATGGGTCAGGGGAGAAAAAATATATGCAAAAAACAGCACACCCCACTGACCCCGGTATATTTTACATTACAATTTTGCCATTTCCAATATAGGTTCATTTTGCAATGGACCATATCAACCATATTTCAGGGTTTAAAAAAAGAGGGGAGGGGGAGTGCGAGGCATTGTCTGCATACAGTTATGTCCTAGTACAATGCACCGATTGTGCGATCAGGGTGGAGAGTCACCTACAGAGAACATACGCAGACACATACACAGCTCCAGCTCTCAGTACAGAGCACATTTGCAAAATAGATACCACGTGTGGATCCTGCCAATTAAAGGAAGCATTAGGGGACTTCTTTGTGAATGTAGCCAAGAACAGCTAACTATTTTTAATGACATGAATGTCATATTCAATGTCTCTAAGCTCACTTGAAAGCACCAATATCCCACTGCCTTATTGAGAAAAAGACTACAAATAGAAAACTGGGCTTCGTAGTGAGCTGATTACATGTATCTCTCTTTCTGTTTCTCTCTCCCCTATATATACATATGTACATATATACTCACACATATACACATATACATGCATACACAGACATACATAGAGAGATTATTTTAAAATATATGTGCATTTATATTCACCCAAATATCTCTATATATTTGTACCTAGATATCTAGACTTCTAGGCATATAAATATGCTATATATGTCTCAAAAGGATCTAAATAAGAAACTTATTTAAGCCACCTTTTTATTAACTCAGATACCTCCTAGAACTAAGCAGTTAAATAAAATGGAGATTTTGCATGATAATCACCTTTTAAAATTGTGACGCATGTCCTAATTATTTACCATAAAGACTTGTAAAGATAGCACATGGTATTTCTTGCTCAGTCATTCCCCAGCATGAATAATTACTACTGCATTAAAAGATGTTTTTATCAGTCAAGCCTTTATTGATCAATCAATCAATCAATATTTTTTGAGCAAGAGCTATGGGGATTGTGAAGTAAATATAAAGCGTGGCCACGTCTTCAAAAAACTTGCAATTCAGTAGAGGAAGCCAAATGAACAGGCTTGACATCACTGGAAAATAAGCCTTGGAATCTGAAACACCAGATAAATCCTGTTACTTGATTTAGACCAGCTTGTATTAGTAATAAAATGTTTAGAGCTGATAAATTAGTGCTGTCTGGAGTAGTCAACGAAGTCCTGATGAAAGAGACAGGGTTTCATCTGGACCTTAAAAGATGGATAAGATGACAGGAAAAGGAAACAATGGGCAAAGGAGTGTTGTCTGAGCAGGGAGAAGAGCCAGAAGACAGAGAGGCCAGCAGGTAACACGGGACTCTGGCCACAAGTGTCCTGAGTATGCAGGTACTTCAGACAGGTACAGAATACTCATAATAATGGCCTTCCCCTTTAAAAAATTAGTCATCAGTGATATGTGCTTAGTGTCCTAGAAACTTGGGCTCCAAGCTACTCATAAAACAAAAGACAATGAATGGAGACTCACTTCACTGGGACTTGCCCACATGCCCAGCAGAGTGATCATCTCACAGAACGTTCATTACTACCCTGTGAGCCATGAGTTATTGCTCTATTTCATAGAAGAGGAAACATCAGTGAAAAGAAGTAGCTGTACCAAAAGCCACTAGTAAGAGCTCGTGCCGAACCCAGGCGGCCTAACTTCAGAGGCCAACAACATTCCACGGAAGAACGATACTTCCCTTCTAAAAGGTGCTAAGGGAAGAGAAATGGACAAACAAAAACACTTATCTCATGAAAAGCCAGAAGCTTTCATGCAGAGATAAATTGTGGTCATACAGAAGAGCAAATAATAAAATTGGTGAATTTTGCTTTAGGAAAACCCTATTAAAACCCAAACATATTAAATAGATATATTAGGCAGTGGTTACTCATAAGATGGCAGTTCTCACCACGGGGTTACTTTAATCATCAAGATCTTCTGGCCTACTTAAAAGCAGGACTCCATGTGCAATGAATTTCAGACATGCTATAAAGAACACAGTCTTTCAAGCTGGTTGGTTACAATATTACCTTACATCAATCTTGCTATGCGTTGTCCAATAGAAATATAATGTCAACCACATATGCAATTTTGAATTTTCTAGTAGCCACACCAAAAAGAAGTAAAAAGAAATACATTAAGTTGATTTTAATTATGTATTTAACTTAATCCAATATATTCAAAATATTATCATGTCGGCATAAAAATTATTGAAATATTTTACTTTTTTTATATTAAGGCTTCAGGAGCTGACATGTACTAAATATTTTATATTTACAGTTCTACTCAACTGAGATTAGCCACGTTTCAAGTGCTCACCTGAATTATGGCCAGTGGCTACTGTGATGAGTGGCACAGATTTAACTCCTTACATCTATGTTTTAAGGGTACACCTGGCTCTGATTGCAACAGATAATTGGAAACTGTCTTGTACTACAGACTGTGTAATTTATAAAGAAAAGAAGTTTATTCAGCTCATGGTCCTTGAGGCTGGGAAGAACAAGGACATGGCACCACATCTGGTGAGGGCCTTTCTGCTTCATCATAGCATGGGGAAAGGCAGCACATGGGCAGGGGCCAAGAGCAAGCGCCCCAAGGATAGCTAGCTTTTATAACAGAGCCACTTCTGCAATAAAGAAACTGCTTTTGTGATAGTAACATTAATCTATTCATGAGAGAAGAGCTTACATTAATCCATCCATGAGAGCAGAGAGACTAAGTTTCCCACACATGAATCTTGGGGGGACTCATTCAAGCCATGGCAGGGACACATATTGGCAATGTAGTTCCTGGAGCAATCTAATACTGTGGGATTTGCATGTGTTTAATTTCTTCCTCCTCAGGAGCTGTCCTAATTGTCGTTAATGCTTACGGATCTACTTGAAAGTAAGTACCAATAGACATATTTTTGTGGATACAACATGTTACAGCAGAAATATGGAACAAGCTTCTCTTTCTGCTCTGACATAGTTGGCTGACATAAAGTATGGTTGAATATCACCACCTAAACTCGTAAATATGAAGATATTTATTTCTTTCTTTATTATTTTTAATGCTGTTACTTCCCAAAAAGTTTTGGAAATAATTATGGCAGGCAAAGTAGAAAAGAGGAAGGTGAGTTAATTGCACCAGAAATATAGGCATTAAAAACTCAATACAATATGTTGTAAGAAAAAAAAAAAATATGGCTATAAAGACTTTCTTTGTGAAGAAAAGCTAATAGTGTAGATACTCAATGGGAAGAGAAATTTCCAGCATGCAGATTAGGCAAAGAAGCAAGATTTCTAATAAAGCAATTCTACTCCTTGCTAGATGAAATGTTTTCAATTATGTAACTATGAGTAAAATTTTGGCTAAAAGAGATCCCTTAGGTTGTCATCTCTCAGAAACACTCTCACAGCCTTTTCTCACTGTCCCTCTCACCTCAGTTCATGAGTCTCCTATTTTGAATGGAGTTTCTTGGGGGATGTCTTAGCTATTCATCTATATCCAATGATGCTGGGAGCAAAGAAACTACGTCCCCAAATGAATTGGACACCTTCAAAATACCAAGGCATGAGCTAATCCCTTAGGCTCCTTCCAAGGCTTTTCAGTTTTGAAGGAATCCTTCTAGATTCTAGCAGGCCAGCTTGCCCAGAAACATTCAGTTCTATAGACATTTGACTCAATAGTCCCAAGGTTCTTCAAAATAAATGAAATGAATTTAATGTTCTTGGACAAGGATTATTCCTGGAGACAAGTTGTCATGACATTCACTGCACATTGTTCAACACGCCACAGGGAAGGAGCAGGAATCCAAGGTGCAAGGGGATGTGGCAAAGCAGGCAGGGCTCAAGTCTGTGTACGGGCATTGTTCCCTGTTCCATGTGCCTATTTTGTAAACTGAGAATCAGTTCTTCTATCATCTCCAACAAACTAAAAATAGCATGAAGACTCCAGGAACTGTATATTGGCAACAGTTCAACAATAAATAAAAAGAACAATAAGTGAAGGTTCTAATTAGAGCATTTAAATTGGGATTGGAAAGAAACTATGTTAAAGAGCAGATACTGGAATTTATCAAATGTGAAGTCCAGATACAGACACTGCAAAACGAAATCAGGCAAAAGACCTAAAAATATTGCATAGCTGGATTTTTTCCTCCAATACTTCAAGTCTGCATTCCCTTTTCCCATGATGCCCTGTTGATTTGCAATTTAAATCGTGGTATCTGTACCACATTTATCGCACCTATTGCTTATCCACATATAAATCTATTTTAGAGCTGAGCACTAAGTTAGAAAGATTTGTTATAAATGTCTTATTTTAATATTTTATGCATGTACTATAATTTGATTCAAAGTGCTGTTTGTCTAAAATTCATAACGATGTGTGCTATGATCGGGCTTCTGTTCTTCAGGAAATATATTTAAGGCAAAACAATTAACTCATCTGTGCATATCACTCGCAGAGCCTGCTTATGTTTTGAATCATTTTAATATACATTCATCTTCCATTCCCTCTTTTACGGAATGTAAAAGTATGGGTATCTCACCTTCCCTAGGTCTGGATGGGAATCCTTTCTAATCTTCCCCTCAGCCCCTCTTTCCAGAGTAAAGGAGACGCCCTTTGAAATTAGCAGGGTTTCTGCATGTAGCTGTATGATAAACAGATCCAAGAATCTGAATGTAAGGAAGCAAATATCTGTTGAGCCCCTTCTAATGCAAGGTGCTGTCCTCCAGCTTTCAAATATTCTATCTTATTCTATCTGCCTTAATTGTTATCTTAAAATCTGTCAGAAGTGTGGTGCTTGTGGCTCAAAGGAGTAGGACGCCGGCCCCATATACTGGAGGTGGTGGGTTCAAACCCAGCCCCGGCCAAAAACTGCAAAAACAAAAACAAAAAACCTGTAAGATAAGGTAGCTGTTATCATCCCCATATTACAGACAGTCACTGAGGCTCAGGGAAATTACCCAAGGCCTTCTGTGGATGAGTGGGGAAGCTTCTTAGACTTCAAATCTTTGTTCTTTCCACACATCATACTGTCTCTACTGCATTCTATGTTAATATAATACAATACAAATCAGGGCCATTGAACATAAAAGCTAAGTTTTGTGATATATCACTCAGCTCTGTTTTCCAGCTCGTTGAAAACATCCTCCAGTGTCTGGTGAGTGACTGAAGAAATTGCATATGTGATGTGACTCCTATAGTTTCCAGAAGATGATGAGTAAACATGACTCCCTTAAAGATAGTTCTAATAGTGTGAAATATATAAATAAATCAGTAAATGAATAAATAAAATGAGAAATACAGGAAATATTAAAAAAAAAAAAAACTAGAGCCAATTGATTTAAATTGTGTGCATGCATTTACATACTGATGCAAAGACTGATCTTGGGAAACATGGGCTGGAGGGCAAATCCATCCTCACTGTCCCAGCCCCATGGACTGCATTATAGGAACGAAGCCAGGTAGTTAAGGAAAGTCTCTGTGACATTACATCAGCTCTCACCATACCAAGTACCTCAGTCCTTACCACAATGGCAATTTTACATTTGTGGAACTATTTGATTAATGTCTGTTTCTCCTTTAGATTATCTTTCTTTTTTTTTTTTTTTCTCCTTTCTATGGCATTCCTGCTCCCTAGCACACAATTGATGCTTACCTATCATTTCTTGAATAAATGAACAAATAAATGATTGAATAAAATTGCATATTCTCATTGGTAATTTCACAGGAATTTACTTCACAGTTGGCTTTATGTACCTAAGCCAGCTAATAAAACTACATCCCTCTTCCATGCCACTTATTTCTCTGAGTCTCTGTCCTGTAGCCTGCTCCCTATTAGAGCAGGAAACCATCCTCATCTCACTATCAATGTATGAGACCTGAAACAATTCCTCTGACTTACCCCAGGTAGAAGAGTATTGTGTGTGTGTGTACATGTGTGCATACATCTATATACATGCAAGGATGAACTCTGGGAGCAAGGATAATATCACAGTTTGCTTTCTTTTACCAGTTACATATTAAGACCTATCTCTCAAATGGAACACTGGTTTCTTAAGGGCAAAATGATTCTTCATCTTCAGATCCTGAGCTTTAAGTGCAGGGTTTACACATAATAAAGTCTCAACAAAGGGATTATTTGAACCAGATTCCTGAAGGAAGTGCTTGGAAGAGTCTGAAATCATTTAGTGGGAAAGGGCAGTGCAGGTTTCCCACAGACTTCAAGCCAAAACAGAAATAGCCTTAGCATCTCCATAGGGAGATCTTACCTGAGGACTTCTTAGTGTGTCTCATACCTCCTGGCATGCAGACAAAGAGCCTAGGGCCCTGGCAGGAGAGACTCAAATGCCAACCATTTGCCAGCGTCTGCATTCTTTATCCCCGCCATGCTTGTTGGCAAGGAATTGTAGGATACCAGATTCATTGGTCTGAAAAGCCTTATGTTCACCAATAAGGAAATGTATCTCCTCAGCCAAAATTCATGTGAATACTGACGTTTTCATCTGAATTGTTAGTTAATTTTCTTCAAACATGCATTTGCTAATACCTTTGGCAAGAGCCATTGGTTTTGCTAAATTCAACTGACTTCAGTGAGTAGTATACTGAGCTCCTACTATGTGCTTGGTGTGGTGTTAAGTATCAAACAAGACAGAAAGATCCAGATTGCCATTGGCCTTCAAGAGTTCAGAGACATTGTAGTATGCAAATAACCACAAAACAGCTGTTTGGCTTCTTTTTTGGCTTCCAGAATTTATAAAGTAGACTTTGTATCTGCCAAGTAAATTGTTTAAAACTAGGCTCATTGGCAACTCTAAAATGTCTATAGAGGAGAGATTTAGGGACAATTTGTTTGGAAAGGGCAGAAGAACATAGTGTTTCAATTACATAGCTGTGTTATCTAAAACTGAAAAATGAGAAAGTCAGTTGTATAATTGAAAGACTAAGAAGACATGTTGGAGATTTGGTGTGAAAAAGGAAAGGTCCTTGGCACCAAATGGACAAACTTTCAAGAAACCCTAATTCTACTCACTCTATTTCCTTCTTAGTAATCATCACAATCTAGAACTCCTTTGTTTACACTACCTGATAATATGTGTTTCTTAGTGGAATATAATCTCATGTGTGCAAAGACCTTATCTGTCTTATTTACTGTTGCATCTCTAGTGGATTCTGGCTCAAAGTAGGCTCTGGATAAGTATTTGTACTTATCAGTAATGTAGTAATGTCAGAGAATGCTAATCTCATTAAAAATGCATACTGGTCTCACAGTTTGTCCAAACCTAAAAATAACAAGAAGAAGATCTGGTCTTCTCATTGGGATCAAGTCAAACTGTAACGAGGGAAGTGGCACCATTTTGCCTGCAGTAAGTATTTCATGACATGTCCCTTGTGATGGACAATGGAAGTGGTGGTGATTGTATTCTTTATTGTCACATCCAAGTGTCTTTGAAAGGACAGTGCATGATAAAGAAGAACTAAAAACACCATTAATGAAGGATGTCAAGGTCAGCACCCTTACAGAAACACACTAATCAGTCAGTGCTTTCCTTCTGCAGAAGCTGCCCCTGGTATCCCTAGCCTCATTTCTCCATTCAAAGGCTTACTTGTCAATGTGCCTATATTTGTCTAATTTTTTTTTCTAAGTAAAATCCCTGGAGATGAGAAAGCTCCTGCTAAGACAACTTGTCTGGTATCCAGGAAGAACTCAAAAGGACTGTTTTTCTATTTAGTAGCAGAATTTTCCTTGCTCCATAAATTCCATTGCTTGGTAATTGCAACCTTGTGTGTGGCATATTCCCTCTCCAATGCTCTAGATCTCTCCTTGCTTTTACAATTATGAGCCTGGTACCCTGTAGGAAGTTTATTCTGGGTATTCAATGATCTTGGAGGTATTGAACAGCAATCTTTCTCCTATCTTGAGTGCTCAAGGGGACATCTACCTCTAGAAATTGACTATGCAGTTTCTACAGGAAAATGAGAACAACAACAACAAAAAAACACTTATTTCTCTAACTTGAATATACATCCCCATCAAAATAGTTGGAAAGCTTGAAATGAAATAGCACATCATTTCTAAAAGGAAAAATAAAAGAAATTGGGTAATTACAGTTGATTTCTCTTTTACACGAATTATTTCCATGTGGTTTGCTCATTAAAAGCTTGTATCTAGGCTAGAACTTGATGCTAGAAGAGGCAGGCAGCAGATTAGAGTACCCCTTGGACAAAAGATAACCACTCTCTCCACGATCCAGACAGAGGAATGAGTTCCAGGCAGTCACTTAAAATACGTAAATGCCCCTGATCACAAGGTAAGAGTGTGGGTGGCTTTGTTTGTTAAATCAGAGAATTTAACCTCGCACATTATCTAGTAGAAGGGAGGCGCATAAAATTGTTTTTATATTATTCACCATCCAAATTCATTCCAAACAGAGAAAGAGAGAGAAACAGTAATAACAACAAAAATCCTCATGAATCTATTAATGGCTTTCACTATCACCTTTAAAGAAAAAAGACAGATTGCTAGGAGTACAGAGTATGCCAATCCAATGTACACCTACACTTGTATGTATGCCTGTCTTGTGCCACACTCCATCAGAGATCTTCACTGGCCAAAGAAGATAGTGGAAGGAAGTGAACCAAAATCATATGGAATTTTTTTACTAAAAGTTTACTGGCAATTTCTGAGCAAAATCATTCAGTGCTAAAGAACACCATTCCGGGCGTTCTCCTGCATTTATTCCTATTTATCTCCTTCTTAGAATTAAGGAATATTTCAACATATAATTTCCATGATACCATGTTTATTTATATTTACTTGTGAAACATCTATCTAACCCATCAGAAAGTTAACACGTGTGCAGAGAGCTTCCTACAAGTCCACCAGAACTTAAAGAGATAAATGCCCATTTCTTTATTTCTATCACCCCATCATTCCCAAGAATCCAAATATAATTAATAAAAACTTTCCCCACTGACTACTTTTTTTCCAGTTTTATCTTTAGTTCTACTACAGGCAGTAGGTAGAAAACTTTTACTTCCTGCTCTTACACGGCACATTACACCCTTGGTGTCATAACTGGTTGCAAGTAACAGAAACTCACTCACACTAGTGAGAAGTGAGGAAGAAGAAAATATTCTCACAGGGGCATCAAGAAATCCCAAAGGATTAAAAAAAACAAAACAAAACTGTAAAGCCAATTGTGAGAGCTCAGAAAACACATAAAAAATGGTAACCTCAGAGATTCCTTATCTTTCACGGAAGTGTTGTTTTTCTTTGCCCCATTGTTTCTCATTTAATTTGTACATAATTGCTAAGGCATAGCTAATCTTCCTTTTCTTCTCACAGTCTTTAAATCTGTTCAACAACTGATATCTGACAAGTGTGTCTTTGTACTCAACTACCAAATTGTGGAGAAAGGATTCAAACTGGCTCAATCTATCTTTTCTCAGGAATGTGCCATGACATGTCATGGACCTGAGTATCTGGAGCCATGTCCCTCCATTGAGCTCTGCCCTCACTGGCCAAGGCATGTAGGGAAGAGAGTGGATCAGGATTACAGGCAGCATGTGCTGCACATGGCAGAGCCCTAGAAAAGGGGCAGTGGTTGGGTTGCACACAAAGCAGGGTAGGACACTAACATCCCATCAGCCATCATGCTGTTTATGTCTTAGAACATACTTCATGTAGCTCAGATAATGAGGCTCACTGTTCTCTCCCATGGATAAATAAAAACAGTGATGATTAAGAAAAATAAATACAGGGTAGAACCTCCATAGTTGATCACCTCCCTACACTGACCACCTCCTTAAATTGACCTAATGTTCACAGACTGAACATGCACCACATGTACGAATCAGTACAGTAGGCCTAGTTCCTTATGTTGACCACCTCCATATGTTGACCAGTTTGGTACAGACTCTTGGGTGGTCAACTTACAGAGGATCTGCTGTATACCTTTCAGAATGGGTTCTTAGCATATCTGCTAGTAAATGCCTCTTTTCATCCTTTTGACATAAATACCTGACAATATTAAACATTTTGTCACAACAATAAGAAGACAATAGCTTATCATATGACACTTATTGCATGTCAGGTACTGTTCTAAACTCCTTACATCTATTTAGTATTTAATTCTCGTGCAATCCATATGAAGTAGGAACAATTATTAACCCAATTTTGAGATGTAGAAACTTGATCACAGAGCTTAGCTACCATGGGGCTATTAAATGACGAGGCCAGAATTTGAAGATGGCCCAGTTTAAATACCTACAAGAAATATAGTAACTGATATAATATGGTGTCATTTGACATTTATTCTCCTTTTTATATAAGAAGTTTCACTAATGCTATGTCTAATGATTAGGGTCAACTTTGTGCCTTGCCAAAGAGCAGGTTGTATGCAGCTTTATTTTTTGCCTTATATTTTCCAGTCATTATTTAGAACTTAAAGACACAGAGATTCCAAAAGAATTCTCTTCTTTCAGCTCTTAGATAGTCATGGCTTAGGAAAAAAAAGTGTCACCCTTAATGACTAGCTCTTGATGTCGGGGAGAAAAGAACACTGATCAGTCTCATCCTAGATTTCCCTAGCCTGCCCTTTTCACTTCCATTTTCAGAGATTTTTATTTCACCCTCTTGATAAACAAAAACAGATTTCTAGGGGAAAAAATAGCATAACAACTTTATTTTTTTTCCCAGAAAGCCACTTTTACGGCAGATGGAACTCAGCATGCTATCGCCCAAATCTTTAGCAAACCTGAAATTCGGAGAGTCCCTTATACCAAGGACCAGGCTTCGTCCCATTTTGTGTCTCTTTAACTGACACTTTGAACCAGTGTACACTTCCTTAATCTGGTCCCATTATGAGCCTAATAACACCTCCCGATATTCATAAATGCCTAGCAAGACTTTCAGCTATTTTGTATGAAGAAGAAATATCCAGCTAAATTGAGAAGATTACCACATCACCACATACATCAGTGACAGGCTCTGTGCTATTACAGTTGATTTTTGTTGACAGTTGGCTGTAGGCAGTTGTGTTTCAAATGCCTTTTTTCACTGGGAAATTAAACAAAATCCCATGCAAAATGCAGCCCTCCAGTTCAAAAACTGTAAATCCCAAATTAGCATTTCATACTTTAAAAGGTAGCACAGCACAATTTTCCATTGAAAGGTCTGTACAGTTGACACAAATGGGTGCTTCAGACATGACACTAATGCTACTGGTGCCTTTTAAGAAAGCCACCTTTTCTAGATATTATTTTTCCTCTCTCAATAATCTGCATATGTGATAGTTCTAGCCTATGAGAGAAAAAGAGGCAGGATGGAGTGAAAAAGGATCTGACTGACTGCTTCAAGTCAATCATGTTTCCCAAAATTTCTAAATAATAAGTTAAAGGGAGATGAGTAATTAAACCTCCACAAAGAGATGAAGGATAACCTTAGCATTCAAAGGTTAAAAGTTACTTCTCCCTATAAACATTAAGGAGCAGAAGGCACTTCTATAAGCTAGAAAGGCATTTGTGTAATAAAAAGTGCTAATACAGTAGTTTCCCAACTTTACTGTGATACAGATTAAAGTTGTATTTAAAAAAACTTTAACATGTGGGGAAAAGTCATGGGGCTGACATTGAATAGAGCCATTTGATTCTTAATATTGGAAATAGATTTTTCTTTTTACCTGGGAGACTCTCCAGAGTGAAAGAGTTTTAAACAGTGCCATTCCTTCATCCAGGAACAATTGCTTTTCAACTGGAAAACCACAAAAAAGACAATAGTTACCAAAAAAAGACAATAGTTGTCTGTTGGCTATCCAGGACACAAATATACTTAGAGATAGAAATGCAATGTTTATTTCTGGACTATGACACAACCATAAAATACTAGGCAGGCAATTTCATTCCAACCCTTTTGCAAACATCTTACCCAGAGTACTTTAGTCTTAGCCATATAAAGTCAAATGTTCAGTAGTTAAAACTGTTGTACTAAAGCCAAATGATGATGAAGAATTTCAGTCCTGCTCCTTGACCATTTTCAAAATTTGAGGTAGAACAAAAATCTGCACTCCTCAAAATGAGTTAATGTCCCATAAGTTTTCATGGTCTAAGGAAACCACCGACTCAGCCTCACACAGTGAACATGTAAAAATGACAATGACAGTGATGGCTAAATGCATGGGACCAAGTTTATGTAAGGAATGAAAACTTATTTCATAAAAGCTGCTACAAAGCCAACTTTCCCCCTAAGAAGTTTCTGGATCAAATGATCCAGACACAAAAATCTCATTTCAATTTTGTAGTTCCTGGTTTACCATGTTTACTATCACTCAGGCTTGTCTCAAACTCCTGAACTCAAGCAATCCACCCACCTTGGCCTCCCAGAGTACTGGGATTACAGGTGCAAATCTCCTTGCCTGGCCACCATGTACTTAAAGTGACTAACTAGCCAATGAGTTCAGATAAAACTTGCTTCCACAAAAATGGTGATGCTTATGGAATCAGAAGAAATGTACTTAAATAGATGTCTGAGCTTTTCTTTCTCCTTAATCCCAGCCATATATTAATAGTTCGTCTCTCTACAACATAACTAGACCTCTGGATGATGGATTCAAGAAAAGACTTAATCAGGCACAGTGGCTCACACCTATAATTCTAGCTCCCTGGAAAGCCAAGGGGGGTGAATCCTTTGAGCTCAAGAGTTAGGGACATGCCTGAGCAAGAGTGAGACTCTGTCTCTACTAAAAATAAAAAACTAGCCAGGCACTGTGGTCTGTGCCTATAGTCCCAGCTACACAGGAGGCTGAGATAAGAGAATCCCTTGAGCCCAAAAGTTTGAAGTTCCTATGAGCTCACTGCCACAGCATTCTACCCAGGGTGACAGAGTGAGACTCTGTCTAAAAAGGAAAAGAAAGGAGAGGAAAAGAAAGGAAAGGAAAGGAAAGGAAAGGAAAGGAAAGGAAAGGAAAGGAAAGGAAAGGAAAGGAAAGGAAAGGAAATGAAATAAAAGAAAAGAAAATCACTGCTCCATCGCTTCTT